>VZRU01006495.1:325304-369141 GCA_013398155.1 Pedionomus torquatus | reverse complement strand
GTTTTTTTTTTTCTAAACTCTTGAATCTCTTTAATTCCTTTCTCTCCTCTCTTTTTCCCAAAGCGGGGAGGGAGGGACATCTGTCAATCAGGTTTGGTAAATGTGGCTGAAAACACAACAGAAGCAAAGGGGCAGAACCACTTCCCTTGACCTGCTGGCCACACTTGATATAGCACAGGATGTTGGCTTCCTGGGCTGCAATTGTATCCTGCTGGCTCGTGTTGTCTTTCATCTACCAACACCCCCTAAATCCTTCTCCTCAGGGCTGCTCTCAGTCCATTCTCTGCCCAGCCTGTATTTGTGCTTGGGATTGCCATGACCCAGCCTTGCACTTGGCCTGGTTACACTTCATGAGGTTCACAAGGGCCCACCTGTCTAGCCTGTCCAGATCCCTCTGGTTGGCATCCCCTCCTTCCAATGCATTCACTGCACCACACAGCTTGGTATCATCAGCAAACTTGCTGAGAGTACACTCAATCCCACTGTCCATGTCCCCAACAAATACTTTATACAACGCCGGTCCCAGTACCAGTCACTGAGGGATGCTACTTGTTACTGGTTTCCACTTGGACATTGAACTGTTGACCGCCACACTTTCAATGTGGCCATACAGTCAGTTCCTTGTCCACCAAGTGGTTCATCCATCAAATCCACATGTCTTCAGTTTTGAAATTAGGATGTCATACAAGGCAGTGTCAAATGCTTTTGCAGAAGTTCAGTCGCAGTTTAAGTGAAAGCTGTGTTGAAAAGTAAAAAAGTGTAGAATCTGAATATTCAGTGGGCTATGTAGGCACATCCCTGCACCCACACAGAGATCTGCTGGAGTTAGTACACACGTGCACAACTGAAGGACTAGAAACTCAAATGGTGACAGGGGGGATTCTTAACATTTTAGCCTATATTCCACAATGTTGCTCCAAACTTGCTCCTCAAGATTGGTTCTGAGTGGGCATTTAAGACTGTAGAAATGTTTCTAACTATATCGATGATTTGGATGAATGAGGAAAGTAATTTTTGATCTCAACACCATTTTGCTATATTGATCAAAATTTCCAGAAATTTTCAAATCAGAATTTCCATATTTCCATATTTTAATCTTGTTATCTAGACATGTGAATTCACTTTTTTCTGTATATTAAAGTGCAAAAAGATGGCAAAATTTATTTTTTCAAGTTAATTATCATGAAGGCAAATCTTTTTACCTCTGAGGGGAAGACATAGAATAGTGATCTAAATATCATGTTTTAAACTATTTAATCTTTCTAGAGTTACAAATTTAGACAGTATTTTCCATTTGATTTAAGTTTTCCCTTATTGACTCCCCTAATCATAGGGTTGGCTTGTTGTAATATTACCTCTAGGTATGTACCCTGTCAGTAACTTAGGCTTCTGAGTAATTTTTGCTGGACAATTAAACCAGTGATATAATCTTGAAGGTGTTAGTCAGTCAGACGCTATATCTCTTGTATGTTTTTCTTTAAGTATAAGTGAGTTATTTTATATTTGAACAAACTTATTTTAGTCAGGATATGCAAGGGGGTTGATGGGATTTAATCCAAATTCTTGTAACAGATGGCTTTTACAGTAAAAGCAATTAGCAAATTTTCTCTAGCACTGTCATTGTCTTCCAGGCTTTCCACCCCCTTCATATGAATGATGACATCTCATTCACAAGAACACAGTGCAATATCCATAAACAAAGTTTACAGTAATTATTTTGCAGAAGTAATTTGAGAAGTGTTGAGGGAGAAATACTTCAGGCATGAAGAAACTGCATTAGCTAATACCTCATTGTTTCTCATAAAATTTAGGTGTCTTTAAGAGGAGGTCTGTAAACATTAACTCAAAACCAGCAGGGCCTGTCAGTACACATATTATGTTTCATTTTCTGTCTATTTCCTAGCAGTGCTGACCATTACTTCTTCATAGAGTGCTATCTTCTTAGTAGCTTCACTTCTATGTAAAGGCTGAAGCCTTTGGTCTTTAGCTTTATTGTGCTCTGAACAGCAGTGAGTAGGGATTTATTTTAAACTGAATTGCTGATTTTAGAAGTTACATGGTGTTTAGTATTTTATAACATTAATTTCTATAAGAAAGATAAATTAAAAAAATATGACATGAAAGCATGTTTAATGCTTAAACTCATATCATGCTCATAATAGCTCAAGTACTTCTGCATGGACCTGTACTATGCAGGCTAGTTGCATCCAGAAAAGCTACCTAACAACAGCCTGGTGTCTATTCTACTACTATACAGCTGTTAATATTATTGGAATATTTACCTTTTTATATTCAGTTCTTATTCTCCTTTAGAACCAGCACTCCCTAAATCATTCCCTTAAGAGAATTGTGCTTAAAAATGTGTTTGTAAACCTTTTATAATTACTGAATTGGAAGACATCTGTTTGAGTTAATCTAGGTCATCTCTTTACTGACCTTGGAGGATTTGCAGAATCTGAAACTTCAAAGAATTTAAAATATTTTAATTGCTCTGTTATTTTCCTTCTGCTTCATCTGTAACAAAGCTTTCAGTGTAAATAATTTCTCTCCTACCAAGTTAGCCACAGTATCAAAACCTTGTTTTACTGTAGGAGTTTACTTGTAATGCTGCCTGTGTCAGGTGATGCCTGAGACCTGTTTAGCATACTCAGAGAGCAGAGATTTTACAGCCTAAAAAAAACCCCAACCAACAACCAATCAAAAATCATCATTATTCTAGTTTAGGAGATTGCCAAAGGAGAACTGAAGGCATAAGGAGTTAAATTCATGAAAGTATTTAGATAATTATTAATCATGCTAAGACAATATTTGACCTTAATGGACCTCTGAACATTTTCAGAACTCTTTTTCACCCTCTAACTAACCAGGGAAGCATTCAAAGTCGATAGGAAACTGCATTTCTCCTAGTGGCTCTGTACATGGTGACTCTGCTCTTGGGATAGTCCTCAAACCCTCTGACCCGTACCTGAGCTTTCAGTGGGATTCATCCATTTTTTATTTAATATTAGGAATAAAGCCAATAGTGCTTTCAAAAGCAGAGCTAGAAATAAGCAGGGAGATGAAGTTATCATCTACTCCCTCATGTCTGAAAACCCATTGCCAATCCCACCCACCCGGGCAGTGGTAAATAGTGGTTCAACTATCTCCTTTACCCAACTCAGAGTGCTAGTTGCAAGGCATGTTGTCCATCTCCTAGAACAAATGCTTTTCAGGTGAGTTGTGAAATCTCTAAGGTTGAATTCATTCCATTTACAAGAATTTTTCAGGACACAAAGATGACCCTTAGATAAAGCATACCCTAACTACCGCAAATTGTTATGTCATCTGAATATGTATTTGTTTTTTGGTGGCACATAAGGGCTTAAAGTTAAACAGCCATCTCAGTTAAACATCCATCTTTCTAACTTACCATCTTCTACCTTTCCCATCCAATTACTTCCTTTCTCATTTTTCTTTTGCTCTTCAGGCTTTCCTGTCTTATTTTCTTTATTTCATGATTATGTTTATCAATCTGCAAAGCAATATTTGTTTGTAACCATAATCACATCTGTATATTCAGTCTTTGTGTCTCTTACTTAAAATTTCCTTATCATTACAGTAAAAAATTAACTCTTTCATAAAAGGCTTGTAGTGCCATATTGTTATAAATTCTTCACCTCACCTTCAGTCTGTACATAAATGAACTAAGAGTATGTCAAAATGGTAAGTGTTCTTATACAGTGTATTATAACTGTGTGTGATATCACACCACGTCCTAGTTCCTGGTGGCTCCTGGATGGGTACTCTGGTTCTTGATCAATGTTGGGATTTGGTATATATCATAGGAGACGTACTCGGGAGCTGAATTGGGGATGCATGAGCTATAATGTGAATAATATAAAGACAAGAATTGCTTTGCAAAACAAATCAATTATAATTTAAAATGAATCAAAATAAAATGGACAATTTACAGACTCACTTGCCTAGTGGGTATGAAGCTGTGTAAATGGTGAATGTTATCAGAAGTGAGGTGGTAGCATTGACCCTACTGCCTTGACACCACAATTGATGGCGTTTTACCTTTATGAGGATTTAACAGAAGGAGAGATCCTGTATGTGTCTGTTGGTTAGAGAGAAAAACTAAAACAATGTAACTGCCAATAACATGCCTTACAACCCCAAATATTAAGCGGAGATGATTTGTTTAGTCTTGTAGAAAAATAATGAAATAATGAAATTCTATCACTCTTTGTATGTCTTTGAACAAGTTTTCAGTTATTCACTAAAAAAATAAACTCCTATAACATAAAATACAATCACATATTGTACCTAGGCATCTCTTTGTAGTAATTACAAGACATAAACTTTTGAGGACAAAACCACACAGAAATAGATTATTCAGCAAAAGTATGAATGGAAATATTGATAGGCTGCATGACGAAAAAACTGGAATAGAATAGAATTTTTTCTGGTTTTACAATCACTTTAAAACTAATTTTTTTCCCATGAAAAAAATGAATGTTTGAGTTCTTAGGTTGGTGAGTTGATCCTGAGTTTTTTTTGTCCTTTCACTACCCAGAGATAAAAGCCAAGCACAACCTGTTGCATGAATATGCAATTCATTCTGTATTTAAGACTGGTACTTTCTTGATCAATGCAGTAAACCTGAGAACCTCCATAAATCTTGTTCTCATGCCTGGAGAGCAGCCCTGAGGAGAAGGACTTGGAAGTGCTTGTGGATGAGAAGCTCAACATGAGCCAGCAGTGTGCGCTGGCAGCTAAGAAAGCTAACCATATCCTGGGCTGCATCAAAAGAAGTGTGACCAGCAGGTCACGGGAGTTGATTCTTAACCCCTACTCTGTGCTCGTGAGACCTCACCTCGAGTACTGTGTCCAGCTCTGGAGTCCTCAACAGAGAAAGGACATGGAACTGTTGGAACAGGTACAGCGAAGGGCCACAGAGATGATTAGAGGGTTGGAGCACCTCTCCTATGAGGACAGGCTGAGAGAGCTGGGACTGTTCAGCCTGGAGAAGAGAAGGTTTCGAGGATACTTTCCAGCAGCCTTCCAGTATCCAGGAAGCAGGAGAGGGACTCATTGTCAGGAAGCATAGTGACAGGACAAGGGGTAATGGTTTTAAACTAGAAGGGAGATTTAGATTGGATATTAGGAAGAAATTCTTTCCTGTGAAGGTGGTGAGGCACTGGAAGAGGTTTCCCAGAGAAGTTGTGGATGCCCCACCCCTGGAAGTATTTAAGGCCAGGCTTTATGGGGCTTTGAGCAACCTGCTCTAGTGGGCGGTGTCCCTGCCCATTGCAGGGGGGTTGGAACTTGATAATCTTTGAGGTCCCTTCCAACTCTAACCATTCTATGATTCTATGATAATCCATCCTGAAAAATACAGATGTTTTCTCTAGTTTATACAAGATTTACCAGTTCTCAAACAGTCATATAATGGATGTGTGAAAGACATGAGGAGTTCATAGTAATTTTGAGGATCTCCCCAGAACTTCAAAATGAAAATAGGCAATTGAGAAGAAGGAACAGATATGTCTGGTCGTCCTTATTGTTAAAGTACAGTCCACCTGTGCTCATTAGCATAAAGAGCATCTCCAAATAACTGATGGCAAAAAGCAGTGAATTAGTGCATATTTTAGTCAGAATTTTATTAATCCATTGCGGTTATTTTCACTGTATGTAGGATGGATATTCTCTGTCATCATTAGAGCTGAAAGTATAAATCTGTGGAAAGAAAGAATTTACACCTAAGGAGAAGTACAAAAATTATACTCTGGGATATATATAAACATGAGATTATGAATGATACAGTCATTAAACGTGCTCATTCTCAGTTTCAATGTATTTAAAAAGTTGTTGCCCCTCAGTTGGAGTTACAGTTCTTTGAACTGTGTTAAGCTTTTTTGTAAATAATAGCCATAAATACTGTTTACTTTTTGTTTTGTTTTGTTTTTCAAGGATACATTTGTAGGTAACCTTCTTCAGGAAACATTTGTTAAATCCTGATTGTCAGAAGAACCCCCTGGCGGTCTCACTCACTCCTACTTTTTTGAGAAGTTCAGGATTTCAGGTTTCCTTCTGCCTAGTTCTGCAGTTCCCAGGACAGCACTTGCAATTTTTTTTTAATTTCTGCTCTACTGTGCCTGAACCTAGATTTGGGATTTCTCTCAGAGTGCCAAGTGTCTAAAAATTAGAAGTTATAGGTTTGAACTTTAAAGCATCTGAGCTTTTTCTGTGTGTATAGTTTTTAAACTTAGTTTTGATAGCTTTCAGATAAATTTATGTACGTGTGCACATAATTGCAGAACCAGGGTACCTTTATACATATAGCAAGCAATACAAATTTATTTTCAGGTATCAAACAAGTATTGGAAGCATTTGTCTAGCCTACCTCTGCAACAGACAGGAGTGACCACAAGGACAAATATGCTACTAAAGCAATTGTTCATAATATAAATAATGTATCTTTTTTTTGTTTTGTTTTGTTTAAAAAAAAAAAAAAGAAAAGAAAAGAAAAAAAATGTGGGACATATAAAGTTATGCCTTTAGGTTTGGAAAATATTTTCTGGCAAGTTAGGAAATCTGGAAAGCTCCACAAAAAGAAGCAAACTGTGCTGAGATCTCAGGGCTCTTCTGTTATTTATTTACATCTGAATCAAATCCTATTGTAATTCTCCTAAGGGTAATAATTTTCAATGTGCAAATCAGATAATAATAAATCAACCAATACACCATACAGAGGCCCTTAAAATAGCAATGTGGATCACATGAAAATAATTTTATTGAAGCCAGGACCCAATAAAAGAGCTAAGACCAGAGTAGATACTATACTTACTTTTAATTAGATAGAACTCTGTGTCTTAAATTACCCAAACTACAGGATTTCTCGAAGTTATTAATCTTTTATAGCTTCCTCTGTCTTGGGTCACTGAACACTCAGTGTTCATCAAAATATATAGCTGCATTCTTCTGTCACTCCCGTAACTTTTTCTCTCACTAATGCCCCTTCTTTTGGATTATCACTTCAGGACAGATTCAGTTTTATGTTACTTAACTTAATGATAAGCAATGGATATACAGAGTATTTTAAATAAACTAGCAAATAAATAATACAAAATTCTTTGCAGATAAACATTTGTAAATGATCTTTTTAAAAGAACACTTTTGTTCTCAGGAATGCTGAGCACAAAAATGAGATCGAATCCTCATAACAGATGTGTTCTTGGCTCCAGCTAACTATTCACAAAGGGGAAATATATTTTCATTTTAAATGCAGGATATTGGTTGTTTCTGCTTAAGGCACATTTAGAGTTTAAGTATTTGCAGGATCCTCTTAAGCTTTATTTTGCCTCAGCACTTGTTAGTGGTTGTTTTTCTCAGTAGAAGACTGCAATGAAATTAATGTATTCTACAAATATGTGTTATGACATACAAAACCATTTCAATTTTAGGATTTATTTACATGTCTCTGCAGAAATATATGAGTTTAATTTTTTTTTTTTTTTTAAATGGCATCCACAGATAAGACAGATCTTTGGAGTTTGATGCTGTTAAAAAATTGCATCCTATTATATTGAATAGACTTTAAATGATTAAGTCTTCAGTCCTCTATTGTGTTGCAGATCCTTCACACACATTGAAAATGGTTCTAAAGGTGGTATAGTAAGTAACAGAGAGTTTCCATGACAGGGGGATCCTGGTATTGCATAAACTCAATGCAACATGATGTCCAGTTTATTACTTGTGAGCATTGGGAATTTTACTGTAAATAAGGAATATGACTGGATGTTCCTTGTACTTTGAGTAAGAACTCAGACATTGCAAAGACTAAGGAGATGAAGGACTCATTTGGTAGTTTTACCTCAAACACTATACTTTAAGATACACTGTGCTTTTGTCAGCTGCAGTCAGTCTGCTACTTGACAATGGGTTTCATTAATTTTTTGAAGTAAACCTGAAAAGTTGTATGAGATTCCTCTCTGTGAACATTAGGCCTCCCTATAAACTTAATTGATGCTGACAATAGTTATGGAAAGTCATGTGGGCAGCTCAACAGTAGCTACCATAGGTTCAACATTCTCTCAGTTCTCAGGATTTCATTTCCCTTTTGTAATTGTGGGTACCAGCTGGAGGACAGAGGCCCTGAATGTTCTACATTGCAAAGAAGGCAAGGATTCATATTTCACATACCGCGAATATGGTTTTACTTACTTTCAACTGCAACAGAGTTCTTGCATACTGTTTACTAGTGCTTCATAATGTACTTGGGGAATGTAGAAACTGCGTAAGATTTACATGAGATTTACTCTTTGAAGTCCACTGATATTTTGCAAGTTGCATGTAAATTTCTTTGAGGCTAAGGGAACAGAACACATGTTTGTGAGTACTATTACAGTGATTAATCTTCTCTGATTTGATATAAATATAAATAACCAAAAATTAAAAGTTCAATAGCCTAGCCACAAGACTGAACCCTAGCTTGTAACTTAAGCAAAGTGTGTGTGACACAGTAATCAGCACTCATTCAGATAGATCAGATGGATGGTGATTAATATTTGATGAAGTACAGAACAGTTGTAGAAAGGACAAAGTAGAAGACCGTTACTGGTGCCACAAATAACTTACAGACTGCTTTGATGATTACCCTCAAACTCAGAGTCAAACTTTCAAATTCATTTACATTAGAAAATCAAGTATGAGGTGTCTGGCTTGATTTTAGTCATAGCAGAAGGAATGAAAAGAGTCTTGCAAAATCTAGAAGACACTACCTACAAATAAGATAACTACAATTTTACTCTCAGGTGTTGGACACGTAATTTCCATCATCACAAAATCAATGTTATAGTTATAAAGTGGTAACTCAGGAGCAGCTTACGTGAACAAGTGATTTATGCTGAAGCAAATACAGTTTAGGTTTACAGTCTATTGAAAATTTCATCGAGTGGTGTGTGTGTATGTGGAAGCAGCCTTGGCTAAAGAAGTGTAGTAGTGCATGATAGTAATCTAAATTGAGCTCTGATGGCTGACAATCCTATTGGGAAAGAGACTATTTGTATAGGAGTCTTCCTTTGAAACTTCTGTTTCTTTCAACTGTTTTCTGGAACATCTGGGTGCTCTTGCAGAAGCACAGTTTGTGTCTCTTGAAGCTTTTGAGTGATCTGAAAGGTTTTAGCTACTTACATACAGCAAAAATGTATACTTTCTAACAGTATTTTTCTGGTTGTACTGTATACAGTGGTGCTTAATGGAGAACAGTAATCTTGGACAGGGTCATAAAAAAGAGAGCACAGAAGTAAGAATGCTGGAAAAAGAAGCTTGGAAGCTCATCGAATGGACTTGATGAGTGTGTGGAATACGTCTTGTGGTGGACAAAGGTGATTGGTATGGAGTTACTGGAGTCTTGTGATTTCATTTCTGGTTTGTAGGCATAATTCTACAGTGCCCAGTCTCCAGTCACTACTTGGGTAGAGTGCCTCCTACAACAGTTTGTGGAGTATTTAATTCATATTATACTTTTCTTGCATCAAAATGATTAACAGATTGGTTTAAAATAATCCTTTCCAGAAAACCTACTGCCTTGTAATTTTCTGTGACCAGTTCCAAACATGTCAGAAGGGGCAAAAAAGTCTCTCAGAAATTTCAGAGATCAGGTTAGGCTCTGAAGTGTAGCATCCATTTATTAGATTCCCATTGTGCATTTATAGAATGGATTTTGCTATTCCTTGAATACCCTTGATTCATAAACATCTCTGATCCTTTTTTTTTCAAGTCTTCCTAGTTCTGGATATCTTGTTGCAATTCTGCACTGTGTGAGAGAGTATCTGTTATTACAAATCTACGTATGCTCCCATTTTGCTATTAATATGTTTTATAAATAGGAAAAAGAGTAAAGCAAATATCTGCTCTTTTTTCTGCCTGTACTACTTATGATTTTATATGTGTTTATTAAGTTTATTATTCCTTTATATCTGATGAAAAGTATCTCAGTCTTTTTCAGAGTTTCTTTTAATGAACATTTTTCTACAGCCATGATTACTATCATGACCATTACTACTCTGCTTGTAACCTTATCCATACGAAGATAGTGAGGAGCATAGCACAGTATTGAAGAAAGACCACAGGTTTAAATAATACATTATAATATTTTATAACCATAACTGTTCTTTGTTTCATTCCTCAGACCTTCTAATATGTTGGCTTTTTATACACCATTAAACATTGAGAAGATATTTTCAGTAAACTGTCCATTGAACTGAATTTGTAATTTATTTATTTTTTCTTTTCTGAGACAATAGAGCTAGTTTGCAAGCCAGAAGTGTCTAGTTTTACATTGCTTCTGCTAATATGCCTTGTTTGGCATTCACCAGCAGTAAATTTTCCAGATACCTTTTAGATTAGAGAGCCTATCTTGCTGTTCACCTTTTGTATCTGTGCCTTCAATATTGCAATTGTACAGGTAATAGTAGGTAACAGAAGTTTATTGAAAGTAACAGTTACAAGACTTAACTGTCCAAAGTCAGCTTTAGAGGTAGATTCTTTTAAGATGGAAGGCATCTTTCCTGTGTTAGACACATAGTCCTCACAAAATGCCTGCTTCTTTCCAGTGATTACAAAGAGTGTTAATGGTGACTAGTTCAGGTGAACTACAAGACAGATTTAAAATACCAATATTTATTAAAAGTTCCTTCCCTCATCTACTGCTTTTTAAGTTAATAAAAAATTTCAAAATAACCTGAGAACTTTTAATCAATTTTCTTGATGTTTCCATGTCCAAGTCACTGACCATCAACATGGATTTCTTTATTTTTCTGCCAATACTTCAGTATTGGTCTTCTTGAGTCTGGTGTTTACTAGCTCAGTACCAGACCCAGATTTTCAAAGAGAGGAGAATTCCCAGCCTATACCACAGGTTAAATCTGTCTGTAGTGGACAAATTTTTAAGACTGCAATTTCTTGAGCACCTGAGGTGAAAGGAATGGTCCATCTAACCAGTGCCTGTTGCTGCAAATAGACAGAAATAGATGTCTAAGTAAGTAAGTAAATAAATAAATATTGTGATGCTTCCTCAGATATGTCCCAGGCTTCTCTATGGCAAAATGTCCTAGTTTTTCCATAAATCGGTGTTTGTTCTCTAGAATCAAGGTCTGTTAACAAATACCCAGCCATTAAGCAAACCATGTAAAACAAAAGGAAAACTGGAAATATCTAGTCAGACTGTGGACCTAGATAATTTTTTTTTCTCCAGCTGGCCAATGACCATAGACTTTGAGGAAATTACTCTTCTGTGTATATGACTGACAACAGCAACAATGTAACAATTCTGTTACATGTATAACTATGCAAACTACTATTGGAATAATCTTTCAATCTAACCTCCAAAACCTGGTTTTCTTGAATATATCCACTGAACATAAATGTAATCTTATTCCCTTCAGTCATCTTGAAACATACACACTGGCACCATTTCTTCCAAGCTAATGCATAATTGCAACTCTTTCTAGGTAGTTTGTGTGCCCGCTTCCACAAGACTATGGTTTGTAAGTAGAGACTACAAGGAATTATAGCCCATGTATCTGACGCATTTCAATCTTAGTGAATATCTCTTTGAGGCCTTCTGAAAGTTCTTATTATAAGTTTGAGTATTTAATTTTGCTACAAATTCTTATGTCTTAAAAAACTGCTATTCAGTATCTTACTGATTTATTCACCTAACAATCTGACCTTTATAGTGATTAACTTGTGATTCTGAGAAATCACAGGTTTTTATAAGATGCTTTTATATTTTCAGGAATTTAAACATTTTATGGATTTAAAACTTTTCAGGAAATCAAAAGTTTTCTTGTGTTTTTGACACGAGACAAAGCTGCTTTTAGTTGCCTGTTTTGGAGTAGTCTGTATAAGTGTCATCAAGAATCTGCACAAGATTTTGCATCCATGTTTCCAGGAACTATCCAATATTTCTTAATATCCAGTTTCTGTGACTGAGGCTTCCACCCATCTTCACGACATGCATATCCTTAGAAGGTAATGCGATCCCTCACAAACTGACATTTGTTTTTCTCAAGTTTAAACCATTACCCCTTAAAAAGCTTTAGAAGCCTTTCCATTCCTGCCAGATGTTCTTCCGATGTTTTATGGAAACAAATGAAGTCATCTAAATATGTGAAGATGTCTTAAATTCTCAAAATGTGGTTTAGATCATTTGGTGCCTTCTGAAAAGTCCCTCATGCAATCACAGTTTGAAAGATGTTCTAGAGGACTGAAATAATTGACAAGGTGTCATAAATGTGTCTCTTTTCCACATAATCTTCACCTACCCTTTTTTCCCTACTTTCTATTTTTTATTTCTTTCCAAATTCGATGGTATCCAGATTCTCAGTCAAAACCAGTAAAATATTTTGCTCTTGACATGAATTCTGGCATGGAAAGAGATCAGGAACTATCATACTCTGTATACGCATTCTATTTTCTTACTTCAGTAGTTATGATTTTTGTTTTGTTTTGTTTTGTTTTATAATTATAACTAGGTACTTCCAAGGCAATGAAAGTTAGTTAATCAGAACTTCCTGTGGTGTGTATTTTAATATTAATTTTATTGGAAAACTGAAAGTAACATCTAGTCAAACAAAGACAGAACTAAAATTTATTGCAACTCTCTGTCCCTTCCTCCCTACTCTTCTAATCAGAGGCAAAAAACATCAAAGAAAGTAAGCATTGCATCACAGACCTACAATAACATAGCACAATTTCTTACCAGAGATATTGTATGAAAATTATTTTAAAAAAATAATGGAAATAAAGCTGGAAGTAGGTGCTCTTGTTGATCGAGCTCTTTCTGAATATATTTTGTTTTAAAAATGCTTTCAACTACTCCTGAGTTTTTGTCACAGTTATTTTTATAGGTGTGCCTCTTTGATCCATTGGACAAGTTGCTAATAAAATCTTTGTGTAGCACAATACTCTGAAGGTTACCCCTTGGAGCTTCCTTAATATATTTTCACAATTTGTTAATATTTATTATTCATGTATTTTTTCAAATAAATGCAAATCCATCATTGTTTCATCTGATATGGAATACTAAACAAAGTTTTGGTAAATACACCAGATCTACTGAATCAACTGTATACAACAAACCTGTTACAGTATCCATTCATTAAGTTATTCTGGGTTCTAGAATTGGGCTGACTTTGTTTACTTCTGATTATCCTTTCCATTTTTATATTGCTTTCCTTATGTTTTTTTTTTTTTTTTAAAGATCACTATTTTTTCTGTAGTGTCCAAATAAGAACATTAATATTCTGGAGGTTGTGTTTAGTGTATTCTTTAGCACCAGAGGATGGATTTCATCAGATATTACTTACTGACAATGAACCAAGTTGCCAAAATATTCTATGAGCCATTCTTTCCTTAATAAGTCACTTGTTTTCAGATTACTTTTGACCTTAGTCCTTATTTAGTTTTATCCTTTGGTTCTCATGCTTTTCCTTTGTGGTCACCCTTAGATACATATATTTAGCACATTCTTTAATTTTCATATAGTTAAATGGGTTACTGTGCAGCTCCATTTGCTTTCTGTTTTTGCTTTGTGTCTGTTCTCAACATCACAATAGTATTTAGTTGTACCTTTACTAGTGACTGCTTCAGAAATTTCAGAAAAATTACATAGCTAACGTCTCCAGAGGTCCCTTCCAACCCCATATCATTCTGTGATTCATTCTGTGATTTCTAAGTTCTAAAGTCCGGTCCGGTACTAACTGGTATCTGTCCTGTTTGAAATAAGGATTCATTAAGCTTCTGAGGATGTTTCCATAACATGGTGTCTGATTACACCTGTAATTGGGAATTTCAGCACGGATGAGTTCATTTTCAGAAGAGTGCAGTTTTAGAGCAAAGCTCTCCTCCTGTTACCGTTTAAGTAATACTTAACAGCATGAATAATAATAATAAAAAAAAAAAAAAAAGAATGAAAAAGGATATAAATTGATTTTTCTATCTTGCATCCTAAAAATGTTATATGATTGTCAAATAGAGGATGGGCACACACAAACAGTCAAACACATGATCGTATAACAGACATCACAAGCTAATTTTATGCTGCCTTGTAAAAACAGACTCTTAAAAATGTGCTATACCAGGCAGGTTGGCTAGCTTTTTCACTTCTAAGCTCAAGCACTTTAAAAATATGTGAAGCACTCATAATTTCCAGGCATTCTTACTGTAAAACTGGTCATGCCCAGAAACTTGATCACTTCCAAATGGATTAATTCATAACACTTCAATCTGCATATCAATACTATTGAAAGTATCCAGCCCTTTACCGTTGACAAAACAGGACATGTTTTTTAAGTACACCTTTATAAATTTTGGCATAGCAGAATATTTTATAGTTTAAAACTTTCTTCATTTTCACAAAGGCTAATATTTGAAACATTGAAAAAGTATTCACTGTTGTAAATATGTTTTATAATAGAGATGGTAATGGAATGCAATAATATGATTTTTTTCTTTTCTTCAATTCTTTCATTCTGTTCAGAGCAATTTATCTCCATGTACAGTGCAAAAAAATCTTATTTTAGATGTTTCCTTTGAAAAAAGCCTTAATAACATTTGTAATGAAAGCATGCCTGCTTTGTAAATATGCAGTTTTAATGTAAGCACATCTTCAAAAAACCATTAGATTTTTAATGGTATTTTGTTTGGTAAATGCCAGTTGGATGCTAGATGGATGGGAAAAAGATAATGATTAAATAAATTCATTAACATAGTGAATTCCATACCCATGGATAGGTGAATATATACATGGATATCAGGAGATTCATTAATGTTAATATGCACACACACAAATTAATAATACACAATTTCAGTGCAAATCTGGCATACATGTAGATGCAGGGCTACCCAGCCATCAGTAGTCTGATGAACTAAACTGTAACTTGTTAGATAAAGCCAGAAAATTGACACTATTCTGTTTATATTAACAAATGAGAAAATAAGGTATCTTTTAGTGTACTATTCAAATATGATTCCTCAGTTTTTGATGAACACTTTCAGGCAAAAATTGAAATTGTTCACAAGTTATTTCATCATAATAATGCTACGCATGTAGGGAATCACATTTTCTAGATGATGTCACAGTCAGCTCATGCTTTGTCTTTTCTTGATTCTTGATTTAACAAATTACTTGCATATGGCTCTTATTTTTTCTAAGAAAATATGCTTCTCTGTGTGACTTTCTATCACCGGTGCTACATAGGCTTTCTGAAGCTGGTTTTCTCACTTTTTCTAAATCAAACACTAAGAAAACTCCACTGAAAGATCTGATGATGTAGATACTTTGTACTGAGGCAAAACAGGAGTACAAACCACATATATAAAACCAGCTCTGCTCTGGTGCTAGCAACCTTCAGGAGATGGACAAAATGTACAGCTGGGGACATTTATTCCAAAAAACACCTTGACAGAAATATTTGTGCTTATGTCTACAGGGTTTCAGGATATGTTCAGACTACTTCAGCTGATCAAGTTACTGCTGCTTATCAAATTATCTGTTGTAAATCGAGCCAAGGTAATTAACATATGTGTACCTTCCTTTCTCTAACATATTATGTCTCTTTGCAAGTGAAATGAGATACCTTTAAGTGGAGCTAAACACATTAACCATTTTGAAGGTTACAAATCATGATTAAATTAATCAATTGACAAATGCTAACTTGTTAAATAGCAATAAATGTAGCGATTGCCTTGATGTGAATGTACTATTAAAGTAATAGTTAGATAGTTAAGATTAAGAGGTTAGGCAGAAACTCAACCAGTAAAACCATTTTTTTAATTGATAAGGTAGAAATAACATGCACAAGCATCTGGCATTAGCTTACCAAATTACTATGTCAGTTTAGCTGGAACAATTCTGAATGCAAAGGCAAGTTAACCAGACTTAGAAATGATGGACAGCTATGCTGGGCTGCACTGCCAGTTTTTAGAGTATGAAGGCAGATATGAACAATAGCTATGCTCAGCTGTAGCTATGCACCATTTGTTTAAGAAAACTTGTTTTTACTTGAATGCCTTGTGATTTCATTTGTCATATACTTATATAAACAATAAAGTTATAATACATACTTATGACATCGTCAGAATTAGTTTGGCTATGACAACATTACATTACTCAGTCACGCTTATCAGTTCTGAAGTTTGGAGATAGCAGCGCTAGACCCTCTATTAGGATAAAGATTTTGAGGGCAGCAAACTGGATTTGTATGCAAAGGGATTTTTTTATGTTCTTCAAATGTTAGGATTTATGTATTTCAGCAGAAGATGGATGAAAGACACTGTCACTGTGGAGCACGCTGTATCACATCCTAATAGGTAAGTCAGCTTCTTTTTTCATTGAAATAAATTTTCTTCTAGCACTTTCAAGATACTTAGGGCTCTACTCAGTTGCTTACACTTAGACAACTAGTGCTTTTTGAGATGTCTTAGCATATGGGGGTCCAGCTTCCACTTTGGAGGGGCGTGGATCTCTTTATATCATATCTGCAAGATCTGTGCAGAAGTCTTGGATACCTAGTATTATGTGTCAGTAAGTGAATTAAGCCCATAATATTATTTTCTATCTGAAATTAGACAGGAAATTACAATATTTTTTTCTTTAAACACTTTAGGAAGATAGTTTAGGTCCTGACTGTAGATTCCTGACTATGTGCTTGTGTAGTCTGGGATGTCTAGTTCCCATTATGGTAAAATGAAAATCTGATTAAAGAAGCTAACAGTTTGGAGAAATACTCATCTCACCCTAGCAAAAATATCTAGAATTGTCAAATGAAAAGCTATCTGCATCATCTACTGTATTAGCTGGGCCTCTACTGAATTTATATTTATACATAGTTATCTAATATACATCTTCACTCTGTCATTGAGTCCTACTTAGATTACTGTAGACTTGGCTGTACAGAAGATGTAGCCAGAAAAAAAACTAGGAAAAGGACTCAATTTAATTTAAAGGATCATTATACTAAAATTATTTTCCTATTATAATTAATGCATTAATATATCAGGAGTTTTGATTCAACAGAAGTTTTGAATGGAACTTGCTATTGCTATTACCTGAAGAATGTAAGATACTGGAAAAATGTAGTATGTTTTTAGAGTTTTACCATTTACCCGAGTCCTTTACAAAATCATTCCTTTAACTGCTGGATTTGTTCTGAATGTAAAACAGAAACTTCTGAAAGGGTAAAGACAATTATTGAACAAAAGTTAGTGTCAGTCTTAACAGGCATCTCAGAACCCTGATGATACTACTGCCCAGCCAGCCAATCAACCAAAATCTTGACTGTATTTTAAAATAACTTTGAATAACTATAATTCCATAACACATATAAGTTGATGAATTAAGATTTTCATATTTGAAAAAGAAAATACAGTGGCACACTGTTTGAAAATTTTAATTTTCTTGATTTTAATATATAGAAATATATTAAAATTCCATTGTCATGTTTTTTTATCCCTATATATTTTACTTAATTTTAACTTTACTGCAACTCTATAATTGTATCTTTGCATTTTGGTTTGGGATTTCAAGCAAAAAAAATTATATCCACAAATAAGTGTATAAAAATATGATTTATTTTAGTAAACATCATTCACATGATGTTTTTGAAATATATTTATAATCTGTAAATGAATAGATTCAAAATGCAGGACAATATTCCAAATCCTTCTATTAGAGACAGAATAATGGCTTAAACCCTTCAGACAGTGAACACTTAGTATGCTGGATAAATTCCTCTACCTAAAATAGCATCAAATCAAAAACAAACTTAATGCTTTTTCCTGCTAGCCTAAATATATATGTTAAACTATTTAGGAACTTCTACATAATAGGAGGGAAAGGGAACCCCCTAGCGTATGAAGTAAGAATTAAGCATGCACGTTAGCTGAAGCTGTATCCATCAAAGATGTACAAGACAGTATTCAAGCTAGATTGTAATAAATTAAAGAAATTAAATCACGTATATATGTTTTGTAATTTAAGAATATTTTGATTTTGACCTAAGCTCAAAACATCAAGATGCTGATTAATTTGATCTGTCCTTCTGAACCAAATATATATATATATATGTATTCCAGTTTTACTATGAATTAGAAACGGTCATCAAGCTGAAAAACATTAGTTATTGGATCCAGCATGAACTCTAATGTCATAAAAGCTGTGTTGAACATTGTTATCTTTTGTTGTTATGAAAATATTTTAAATTATTCATATCTAGAAAGTTGCTGTTGTGATATTTTGCCTTGTGTGAGTACTCTATTCCACTGAAAAAAATCTTCAAAACTATTCCTATGGGGAATTTCAAATATTGAGCTAATGTGATATGGAAGCTTTATCTGTATGTTGCTGTTGAGCATGTCTTTACATCTCTTATATTTGTCAATTACATGAGTCTTGAATGACTGTCAGCCCAGCTGTGAACCCTTACCTTTGCATGTTCACCTCTGCATGTTCCCATTTCAAATGTTACCTTCATGCCTCATGCTCTTTGATCCCTTTAGTAATACTTTTCTGCTTTACTCTGGTCTTTCTTCTCTCTGATAAACACCCAACTGTAGGAGAAGTACAGATGTACCAAAAACTTCTAGCTAATCACTTGCTGGAATCATTACCAAACACAAACATGCCCTCAAAAATGAGTGGAGAGTTCTGAGTTGTTAGGTGATGAATATTTGCTCTGAGTTCAGCATGGACAGCTGTCAAAGACACCAGACTCCAGCACTGAAGAATTATGCATCGTTATTAAAGCTTGTAGACTATTTTGTATTACCTTTTCCACTAAGTTTTTACACTAAGACTTTTTTAGTGACTTTAATGAAGCTATCCCTGGTTCCAACAAAGTTTGTGAGATCTGAATTAGCTTCTGTGTTTCTAGCTGGTTTTAGATACATGTCAAAACCAGACAATTCAATCTGCTTCCCAAATTGCTATTAGGACATTTCAAAGGTGTTTGTGGTATAGTCTAGTTCACAATCTACCTCATTGTGTTGACTTTTAGATCACTGATAGACTCACTTTTCTTAGTATTTTTTATTGTCACCAATCTCAAATTCAGGATCAATTTTGCCATTTGTAAAGATGAGTTTAGCTAAACTGGAAGCTATGGCATAAATTAATGTATATCCTAACAAAGGAAAATATTGAAGGAAAACCATTTTCCAGGGATCTTTTCTATGTCTGAGACTCTTTCTTTAGAGATCTACATTTTCATTTCACTTCTACCGCCCTCAGACTTCTGCCAGTTATCCTACAGTTTCCTCAAACTTTTCAAAACCCAGGAAGACTAAGAGCAAACATTGTTGCTGCCACATTTTAGTGTTGGGCCAGCTGAGACTAATGCATCCCTCTCTCGATATGTTCACTCCACCCTGCTCCCTGTCAAGGAACATGCCCAGAGGGAGCTGAAATAAATTATTATACTCAGTCACAAGTTTGGGAAACAGAACTAGCAGGAAGCTTTAGAAATAAGTCTCCTGTCTACTCAGCAGTTAGAGAACATCATACAGCAGAGGTGAAACTGAGAGAAAAAATGCTGAGGGCAGAAGGCCAAGGCAACCCATTGGTGAAGGAGGCCAGCAGGGAGTTGTAGAACTTAAAGGAAAGCTTCAGCATCCATCCAGAAGCCATGAGTTAAGCAATTCTTGTGGGAAAGCTTGCCTGTGGGATCTTAGCACTCATCAGGAGCCCAACAAAAAGGAAAGACAGACAGGTGTAGAACACTGAACTTCATAAGTCATTCTCTGTAACTACAGTCCAAAAAAAATAAAAACCTCATTAGTATTGGAAAGTTTGACTTTTGCTGTGCTTACTTGACCAAATTAAGTACTCATACCAAAAGTATCAAGCTGTACTGGTCAAATGTATTGCATAACCTCATTCTGTGTCAGGTTTCAATTGGTGTAAACTTCAAAAAGTCCATCAGCTCCAGTGAAATTATATTTATATAAGCCAGATGAAATTCTAGCTCTCAAAATGCAAAATTAATTTATTTGTTTTATTACCTTTAAGCTGAGTGCTCATGGGGTAGCAATAGAAAAAAATGAATGTTGTAACAACTCACTAATATAAACATAAAATGAGGAAACATTGCACTATTAACATGAGTGAACAATCACAGACTGCTCGATTAATGTACATTATGGATTACTAAAGTTGATTAATATGGATGCAAATTGATGGCTATCTCAGAAATATTCTGTGGCTCTGACAGTGATGAAACACAACATTGAAAAGTTTTAGACCTTATTGGCATGTACTTTCAGTCTAAATCAATGTTTAACAAGCAGAGAGGGTGTTGTTAATATCACATAACTGGGATTTGATTTGATGTACCTAAAACCATTTAGGACTCCTTTTGAATCACTTGGCTTCAAGCTGCCACTTCAGAAAGGCCTGCATTTCCTATGGAAGCTATTTTGTACCTGTCATCCTTGCACAAATGTCTCAAATTGCAACTCCTTAGTTTGTAGTAGATGTACTATGTTTAGCTAACCAAATCAGACCCTAGATTGTGCCACTCATAAGACCACTAGCACCAATAGCAGCTACCACTGGCCCACCAGGCCCCAAATAAAGTGCCATTTTCTCCTTCATCTGAGGAATGATTAGTCCTCTAAGAGACATATTTGCCCAAGTGTTGCTAAGACAGTTTGGGGATTGTAGTTGTTTAGTTCCATGTAGGATATGAACCTACAGGAGAAGTATTTTGCTTTGTTTCTCATTGCAGCTTGACAGCAGTAACCTTCTTTTTCAGAGAAACCTAATCATTTTTTCTTAACATGTCTTATTCAGCTCATTGTTTAGTGAATTAGCTTTCTGAGGGACAAACAGAGGGTCACAGCAACTTGAGCTGTTTGCCAGAGAATACATCTGCTGCTTTTCTTTATAATGCTTTTACGTGAACATCTGCAAACCTCCTGAGACTATTGACCGATTTTTTCTTCCAAACTTTTAGCACAGAGAAAATAAACAAACAATCCCCCAATATTTTAAACCTTGGAAGCATCACCTTCGTTTCCTCAAGAAGAAAATGAAGAAAGGATGAATATGAAAGTGATTATTCTTTCCAGTAATGTATCCATACGCAAAAAAAAAGAGTGAATCAGGGACAGAATCTTGACATTTAATGTAATGGCAATACATAAATATGTATGTGTGCACATAGATGCACGTACACATACTTAAATATACACCAGTGAATTCAGTGGATAACAGGCAGCTGTTAGAGAGCTGTATAAGGGTGTATGTCAGATGGATGGCTATCTTTTCACAATAGTAGAGCAACAAACTTTTCTGTCTCTGCTTCTTAAAAATAAGTTTACTTCTATTACATATAAAACAATAAAATGTAAAAGATTACAACAGAAAGACTCTTCATACATTTATGTGGTGTATGAGTTGGTAAAAAGTTACTTTCTCCATTTTTATTGCAGATGAAGGCACATTAGTAAGACTAATTTCACAAATTAAAACATATTATAATTTTCTAATTTTCTATTTTTTCTTAGTTTAATATTTAGTAACATTTGTTTTAGTTCTAAAGCTGACCTCAATTCTCAATACTGATCATTGTTTTTGATAAAAAGTACTTGCTACAAAACTGTAAAACATTGGGAGACTCCACAGAGTGAGACTGTAAAGACAGTTGAGATATACAATTTTTATTCTTAGCACCATGATATACTACCTGTTTGTACCTACTGCACCATACCCATCAAATTACTTATTCAAAGTCCTGAAGGTTCATTATCTTCCCTAGTATACTGGTTTTGGTTGGGATAGAGTTAATTTTCTTCACATCAGCTTGCACATGGTGCTTTGTTTGAGATTTGTGACTGAAACAGTGTTGATAACACAGGGATATTTCAGGTATTACTGCGCAGTGCTTACAGAGCATTAAGACTTCTCACATTGCCCCACCAGCGAGTAGGTTGAGGGTCCACATTCATCACAATAATGCTTTGGCCAACATAATGTGCAATTACTAAATCACAGGATATAAAAATGAAATATGAATATGGAAAATAGTACAGGCAACAACAAATAACAATATATGCCAGCAAACTGTGACCATAGCACTTCCTACAAATGAAAATGTCCAATGATTTCAATAATAAGATCTTATTTTAAAATCCTTAATTCTTAAACACCACTGATGTGCTCTTCTTTATTTCTGCAAATTCCAGGAAAATTTGCTCTTTCTAAACCAACAGAAGAACATTCCCAGCCCTTTTCTTCCTACAAATAAATATTTTTAATTTTTTTTTCATAGCGGAACTATAATGACTCCACTTTTACCCAAGAGTCCAGGTTTTGAAACGGGGACTTAAAATGTTGAATGGGATTGATTTTTAAAAGGATGTCTCTTTTTGACATTTATGACAGATGAAAAAAAGAATAACAAACCTGTAAATCAGTAAAAATGCTGCTTGTTTGCTTTGGAAACAGGAAGTGTAAGCCTGGAATTCCACTTATGTTTCTTTCCTGGCTGCACAGAAGCTCATGTTTAATAGGAGGAAGGGCCTAAACGTGCCTTATACTAAATACTCTACCTACTAAACTATTAAATAATGTGCACTACCCTGATATTATCAGTTGAGTCATCTATATTTTTATTTGAGCTCAGTGGAATTTGAATTAGGTTTAGTCAGTCTCTGCTTTGGTGGTGAACAACCACCAGACTCTTGGCATCACACTTCTGTCTGCTGAATCTCCAACAACTTCTTCAGCTGCTTCAGAATAAGCCTAGGTGTTAACCTAAGCAAAGGCAACATCCTTACTGGGCATACAGAACAACAAGCTTCAGGTTCTCTGAGAAGTTTTTGTCTACAATGTTATATATTTTGACAAAGTCTTGCAGGCAGGCAAGTTAAGCAACATATTTCCTGATTGCTATCCTGGATGTAACAAAACACATTTAATCTAATAGAAATTTAGACACCTAAAGCTAATGTTGAATCAGATCCCCAGGTCCAACCTCATTTAAAAGACTGGAATAACTGCATGATCTTCAGTTTCCACAGATATTACAAGAGACGTCCCTCAGCTGTGATAACATAGTCAGATCTTACTCACATGAAAATTAACAAAGGAAAGTTTCATCAATGTTAAAGAAACAGGGAGAAACAAAAGGTTTCCAATTAAACTTTCTATTTCAATGTTTTGCTAAACCTAAAACTTTTCCTGGCATAGAAAAGAATTTGGAAAGTGAGAGGAAGGGAAGAAATACAGCTATATCAGGAAGATTAGAATAAATGAGGAAAACAAATCAGCAGTTAAGACCAGAGACAATGTTTGAGGCTGGAGGACTTGCTCTTCAGGAAAGTTTTAAAGTTCTCACTTCTATGTATGAATAATAATCAAAACGTAAACAGAGTCTAAGGTCAGAAGCTAAACAATGAGAGCTGAAAATAATATTGAGTAGGTGTTTTCTAAATGAACAGCTTCCATTCTAATGTTAAAATGAGGTAGGGATATTCTGGAATACCATACCCAAGAACAATGTTGAGGTAAGGAGCACATAATCATTTAGGGATGAAAGAGAAGGGAAAGGAGACATTTTTGTTCCTGGTACAACAGAAATTTTGATATTGTAATTTTTTTTTTTTTTAATTCTTACTCTTGCTAATATTTTGCAAGTAATTTTTTCTGCATATTTATGAGAATTAAAGACCCACCCACAACTTACCAACTCTCAGTTAAAAAAAAAAGGGGGAAAATAAGAAGACTCAGATGGCTCTGGAATATGAAATAACCCAGATTTAATTAGTATTATATTAGAACAATGATAGCATTCACAATTCATAGACTAGAGATCCTCAAAATAATGAAATTATCTAACAAATTCTGAAATTTAAACTAAATAGATGTTTATTTCAATTGCTATACATTGATATTTCCTTTAAAAGAGAGGGGAGACAGGGGAATGGATCTGATATTGCATTTTGTTGCCAGCTTAATGAGCTGTAAGAAAATATTTAATGGCACCACAAAACTGGCAGAGATAACACTGCTATTCACAGTAGTCCATGACTGTAATTAACTAGTTATTTATGCAGAATTATTTGATGAAATAGAGATCAGTTTAATAAAATCTGCAGAGTGAAATACCATGTGAAGAATTTCAAAAGTGGGTTCCTCCAGTTAAACTCTTTCATTTTTTGTGCCCACACACATGCAATCTGATTTTCTAAAGCTACACTGAGTACAGCTTTTGAAAATCTGGAGTTACTCAAAAGCCTAAGCTTCAACTCTCTATAAATAAATATTACCCAAATGACTAGATCTTTGAATGGATCTCAGATATCTACCTTTACTATCAGAAATATATGCCTGATCTCTGAACTTCTTGTCTGTGTTAACTCTACAGTAACAGGAAGGAGACAGGAACCTACTCAGAAAGAATAACCTCATCTGTCTTGAACATTTATCTAAGGAAGATGTGAGTTTCTCTTGGGAGATGACTATTTCCCTTGATAACTGGGGAATCAATATGATTAACATAGCCTAGACATCTAATTTTTAGACATTTGACACTAAGTGAAATGTGTTGCCAACTCAGGTGACTGCCTGGTTAAAAACTGCTGGATTCATGACATACATATCAAAATACTGACCTTATAAGGCAAAGTTGGTGTGTGAGTAATTCTTGTTCCTACCTCTTAGTGAAGAATGAAAAGTAATAATATTGTCATCAAATTGCAATTTGAAGTCTAAAATTATTTATGTCTGTACATTTCTGGATGATATAAAAGAATAAAAACCAGCAACATTAATTAAAATCCCAGTATTTTGTTTTAAAAAAGTATTGTTTAAAAGGGTTGAAAAAGGTAAAGTTACATTTCATGACAAGCAGGGTGAATTATTTCAAGTCATGAACACCCAGTTGCTTCCATTGAGATTTAACCCTTTATTCAATACACCTTTACTCATTAATGTATTCTTATAAAATGAGGTTGTTACATTGGGAACAGACCTCTAGGCTCAGGCTGTCAAAGACACTAAAGGCAAGTTGACATCATGGTCCTGCTAGGAGAGTTAGCACACAGAATTTGGACACCTCTTTTGCAGATTGGCTTTTTGTTTGACAGAAAATTGTTACCTGCAGATTCCATGCTCTTGTGAAATGCCCTGAGTTTTCTACATTTGTTTAGGCTTGCTGCAGGAATCATTATTCCCGTTGCACGGAACCAACTATTTAGAATAAGCAATTAGGTTATTAGGTAAAATGGAATAAGATTTTAAACATTAACTTGATCCCTTTTTCTTTATGCTTTTTCTTCCCTTTTTTATCCTGCCCTAAGTAGGTAACCAGTTCCTTACAGCAAGAAAAGTGAATAGATGAAAATCAGAGAGCAGGTGAATCTAGTCAAACCTAGTGTCACCTAATCAAGTCACATTCACTTTCTCTAAACAAAGTTTTCAGTCACATGAAGAACCCTGAAGGGAGTCAGTGTGCTGATTCTCAACAATTTTCTGTTTGAAAAGTCAGTTTAAGAAACTTTCATTTACTCTTTTCATATAATGGAAAGAGGGACTGGTTTTGTATTGAAGTTCTCCCGATTAAAGTGGAAATAATAGGTTTACATAGTTCATTTGCTACAATTTGCATGATCTTCCTTATCTGCTTGTTTGTGTTTTATTTTTTAACTTTTGTTTTTAGGAAAATTTTGTTTTACAACTAACTTATTTTGAGCTTTTTTTTTTTTTTTTTTTTTTTTTTTTCCTCTCAAACAATATGGTTGCAAATGAAGAATTAGGATTTGTCCAGCAATAGCTCATTTATTTTCCAGGGACTCTCATAGCCTCCAGGCTAAACATCTGTGGAGAATATTCCCTGCTCAAAGGAGTTACTTCCTCTTCAGAAGCAGCCATGTAATGTTGAACTGACATTATACTCTACAGCCTTTGAAGCATGTACCATTGCCAGAAGTGAAATCAGGACTCCACTCAACAAAACATATACTTCAGAGTGTCTTGCAAATATGGTTTATACAGACACAGCAGAAGAATAGTTTGTGTGGATGCAAGACATATAAACCTCTTAAAATGCTGATACGGTGATATTGTAGTAGAGATTACAACATATTTCTTGAATATGCTATTCTAAATCATTGAGTCTTTTAAAAATATGTCAATAAATGTAAAAGATATTCTAAATAATGAACACTTCTTAAAAATTCAACATCCTTAATCCCTTAGTGCCTGTCCATTTCTTAAGCTTCACCTTGAAAAGCTAAACTGTACAGATTTGATATGTAACCCTTTAATCAGTGGAATTAATTTATCGTGTTTAAGGTACCCAGCAAAATAAATATCAGTCTCTTCATATGAAGCACTACAGTGCTATCTCTGAATTAAATGATGTAGACCACTTCTTCAAATGATCTTTCAAAACCGGAGGAAAATGACATGAGCAAATATTTAATATATGTGATCTCCCATGACTCTCAGAAAATTGAATGATTATTTCTATTTTTGCTGAGTGTGGTGAAAAATGTAATATCAAAACCTGCAATCAGGGACCTCTAAAAATACGTTGTCTGCCAAGTAATCATAAAGAAGAACAGCTGATTTAATGCACAATTTATGGAACTATGTGAAACCGCAAAAGTAGTAAGGATAAACAAAGGAAAAACCCAATGGTTTAAGTGGTAGAACTAGACAACTGTTCAATCACATTTATCTATTCCACATTTTTATCAGTCAACTGGCAGTGAGAATCAGAGTTTCTCTGCTACCTTAATCAATGTCAGAAGGTACTAATTAAAGGGTTAGAATGGGGAGCAGTGGGCAGGAAGAACTAGCAGTAAAGTAATGAAGTAGAATCAAGAGAAGTAGAGTAACTGAGAAAATGATAGGAAACAGGAACAGAGTAGAAGGGATCAGTAATTGGAAAGTGTAATAGTGGGGAGAAAACCTGAGTGGCATGTGCAGACAAAGAGCTGTAACCCTTGGTTTTGTTTGGTTTTTGTTGGTTTGTTTTTCTTTTCTTTTAACACAGACATTTCCTTACACACAATTAAACTAGATTTAGGGGATTAAGAAATAAATGTCTTGAAGCCTGTGGGAATAGAGTTGTTAGATCTAGTGTCTTGGCCACATTTCTGTTTGGATATTGCCCCAATATTTTAAAGCTGTGTATGGTACTTCCTGTCCCAAACTGCCAAGTAGCCTTGCTGTATGCTGTCGAACAGTTGCTTATTCTTAAATAGTTTGTGAGTCTTTAGTGTGCAAGATGGTACATCCAAGAGTATGGGTTGGATATATTGCTTGGACTTGCCAAAAGGAAATTTCACATGGCAGAGGTTGTAAAGGTAAAGCCTTTCCAGAGTTTCTGCTGCAATGGGTGTAGGGAGGGCAGGGAAAGGAACATATTCAGTGCATTTGAATGAGCTTCTGGAAACAAGACTTCTATTTTGGTTCTCATTGGACGTGTTGAACTTGCCTTTGGGATAAAGCAAGGGATTTGGAGTCTTTTGATGAGTCCAAGATGCAGCATTTGCATATGTCGTGTTGTGAGAGTGGATTTTAATACAGCTACTTTCATCTACTCAACAGCATAAGAATTCCAATTTTACATATCTGAAGTGAGAAAAAAAAAAAAAAAAAAAAAAAAGAACAATGTTGAGGCAGAACACTGACCTCCTTAAGTCTTTTCCTGGGCAGTGAACTGGGTAATGAATTGTGATATCATCTTTACGATTGTCATTAATGAGAAATTAATCCTTCCCTTAGGAAACAGGACCTGCAGGATGCTATTAGTCAAAGTGAATAGACTCCCTTGCCAGGACAAATTTCTTCTGGCTATACTTACCCAAGCACAAACAGACATCTTGACTTCTGTGACTGCTTGGCCAGTGCAATAAAATATAGTTATAATCTCAGTAACTAAAAGAGAGGAAAAAGAGTATTAAAATAATTACCTCCTTTCTGTTTGTGCCCAAGGCCCTTTTATAGTTTATTTCCTATCTGTATTTAGCACTGTTTCCACTATGATGGTTTTCAGACTCATTTGGGGCCTCATGGGCCTTATTTGCAAGAACTTTCTCAAAGAAGTTAAAAAATATCATCCTACCAAGAATGCTGTTGCAAACTCTTCCTTCATTAAAACTTTTGTTCTTGTCCAATACCTTTCTCTTCTGCTTTGTTCCTCTTAAGGCTGATGGGTGTTAAAATTGATAGCTTTGAAGGTTACTGGGTGAAGGTAAAGTTCGGGCAGGTTGCCTTCTGAATGACCCTCAGCAACAGCTGTAAATGGGGCAAACAGTTATAATAAGGCCTTCAGCCTTACAATGGCCTATTTCACCATTTGGGGGGTTGGGAAGGGAGGAATGGTCTTTATTAGTCAAAGAGATTGTGCAGCTAAGCAGCTTGCAGTTCACATGCTAATGGTTAATTTTAATGGACATTATTCTGATGGAAGTTAAAATAACATTTTCACAGCCTGTGGTAATATAAGAAGTCTTGCTGTAATAAAACACCTCATTGATACAGTATCGGCAAAAAAAGAACTTCTATGCAACAGCAATTCATCCACAAAAGTAAGCTAATTCATTCTCATGCTTGGCAGGTCGTGCTTATTAGAGATAGTCTAAAGCTTTATGCAATATTAATGGTACATCATTCTGTGAACAAGGTTTATTTAATGTTATAGAGGTGCTAGTTAGAATACCATTTTCCCTTGATGCGCGTGACTGCAGGAAGAAGCACAAATGCTAACACCTTCTAAGATATTGTAAGTAAATGTTTTCTTTTTGCTGCCTAAGGTGTTTTTCTTGATTGGAATAAGTGTTTAAGGTGAAAGAGATTATTCACACCTGATTTTGTTAAACTGGGTAGAAGAGTGAGATTCTTTGAAAATGGCACGACAGTGTTGAAGCAGCCATGCCAACATCAGCCTCACTGGGATTTTAACAATTACATGAGTTGATTTTTTCTAGAGATGAATATAAAATATCAGGACCTATATAATATGAAAAGACATATGGTAGAAGTACAACGGCCATAGGAGTGTGCTTCTGTTTAACATCTTAGTAGGAAGCACTCCAACAGGAAAAAAATACAGGTTTTTTTTCCAAATGTAATTCAGTCTTTGAAAATAGACACAAATATATTCTTCTAACAATGTAATTAGTTAATGGCCTCATTTTATGGCAGACATAAGATTGTTTGGATGCCCTAACTGATCATTTTGATGCGTATGCATATTTGAATTTCTTTTAACTGGCTTTCTAAAGGTACTGTGTCATTGTAGTTATTTAATCCTAAACTTGACTCCAATTTAGTCTAGCTTTTGCCTGTAACCATTGTACAGTGATTGTCTTGACAATGTACACGATCTACTCACAGAGTCAAAACTGGGTCAGATAACAGTGTTTAGCATATTTTGCTATATGAATTAATGAGTAATATAAGAATGCTTGTGGGAGCTGTGTAATTACCTGCTCCGTTACCAGAAGACTGCACCATTATTATCCGTATTGATGTGGGCAGGAGTGCAGAGGCAACACAGTTAGAACACATGCTATTTTTGT
This sequence comes from Pedionomus torquatus, assembly GCA_013398155.1. Lineage (NCBI taxonomy): Eukaryota > Metazoa > Chordata > Aves > Charadriiformes > Pedionomidae > Pedionomus > Pedionomus torquatus. The sequence goes on along the minus strand of VZRU01006495.1, from coordinate 339,558 downwards.
GATCTAACTTACCAAGGAGGTGATGCATGCCAGTCATAAAGGAACAATTGCCATGACTTGTTTTCTCAGCCAACTGCATGCTGTTTGGCAAGTTAACAGGAGAGAATTACATGGGTTATATATAATGGAATGTCTGAACAGCTGCTGTGGTGGGAGCAGTCGACAGGTTTGTCAGCTTTTAGAGTAATTAACCAGCAGGAAATCTATTTCCAGGTGGCTACTGGAAAGAATCGAGTTTGGTGAGGCAATGGTGGGTGAGAAAATGAGAGTGGAGAAGTGTACAAACATCTCTCTCTCTTTGTAGAACAACAAACACTCTCCTAAAAAATGTGAGGTTGAAATGTTAGAACAGAAATGCTGGTTCAATCTATTTGTTCATCTAGACCCAAAGCCTGTCTCCAGAACTCCAGTACCTCTCATAACCAGGTATTCAGGGAAAAGGACAGATAGACAAGCATATGGCTTCCTAATATTCTCTCAGATTCCAACTGAGTTAATCATAGGGGATTTATGGAGTCCCATGTGGCTTTTCTCCCTAAACACCCCCAGTGCACAACTCTTCCAGATGGCCACCCAAGCTTCTCATGGACCTTGTCAACTCTTTGCAACTGCAATATTATTTGGCAAGGAGTTCCATAGCTCTGCTGCCCACTGCATGAGAATACACTTCCCTTTCTTTTCTCTGAACCTGCATCCTACTTGTCTCTGCTGATGGTCCTTTCTTCTTTCACTGGAAGAGATGAGGAATTGCCAGCTCCTATCCCTTCTCTTCCTTGTACTCATGAGTATGTTTACCTCTTATAACTCCCTTTTCTCACACTGTGTCTTTCCCATGCTGAAATATCCCAGCCTATTTGAGTATTCTACAGAAGGAAGCCATTTCATACTCTTTTGTTTGCTTTGGTTTTCTTTGATGGTAGTTACTAAATTAAATTGCATTTGATTGGATAAGTGGAGTGATCACAGTCTAATCTTTGTTCACTTTATGTAAACTAGCTTATATAAGCTATTATAGATGAACCAAGAGAGAAAGATGCTAGATGATCCTTTTGGTGATCAGTTACAGAGAAGCTCAAGAAAATAAATGAATCCAAATGCCTCAAAGTAACCCCTTGATATTAAATCAGTTCAAGTCAATATGCTGTAGAGGAACTGTTTTTTCATAACACCATAGTGATGCAGTAATGATATCTTAATTATTCAGATGGTTATGTGCAAGAGAGGAACAAAAAAATGCACAGAAACTTATTTTGCAAGGAAGCTATCAAAACCAGAAGTGAACCAGTACCAGAGGCTTTCACCTGCCAAATCATGAACAAGCATGGTTAACCAAACCAATAATGTTATATTATTCTTCAAATAAGTGACTAATCCAGCTATGCTACCACTCTGCACAGGAAACTGGAAAATAGGACTCCTTAGAGATGATTTGGGAATAGAAGCAGTTTACTACTTGGTAGTAATCAGGGAATGGAATGTAGGGGAAATATGGATGCAATTGTGCACAGAAATCAGGGACAACATGGAGAGAATTTCAAAGACTTGTTATTACACACATTGTTTAATGAACTATTTAGTAATTGATCTCAAGATATTTATATCTTTTATTCCCACTAAAAATTATAAAGCACCATCCACATTTCAAACAAAGGAGAACATAGAATGTTACATGGTCACACCAAGGAGATGGTAAGCAGGAAGCAAAAATTAGTCATCCAAAGGATTATGTATAATGATTTTTAATACAAGGCAAGTTAAAATACTTTTAGAGTTCCTAATAAAAAAAAATGTAAAAGCAATACCTTAACAGATATAATAAAACCAATTACTAAATTGTTGATTTTTATACTTTGTACATATATTCTCTCTATCCAAATTTAAATGCATGTACAAATAATATAATAGAATTGTTAATATGTTGTTAATGGGTATATTAATTCTCCAGACAGTGTTACGAATTGAACATAAGTTAGACATACTAGTCTGACTAATAAGGTTTCTTTGTTTTGATTTCTGGCTTTTTTTTCAAGATTTCATTAAAGTAGTCTTTAAAGAACAGTGTTCTCCCTTATATTTTGAATAAGCTCCTACATATTTTACCTAGACATTTTGGTACACTAAATAAAACTACATAAATATTTCCACTGGGTGTTTTAGATGAAATAACTGCCTTGATTTCAATGTCCTTTCATATTTATTTTTAATTGTAGTAAAATCATATAACTTTGGGCCATACAGTAAAATACAATTGTCATTGTATATACATTTTATAGTAGTGATTAAATAACATTTCTTGGGTAGTTAGTATTGACTCATGTAAGGAAAGTTCAGGTACCAGAACCTGTGACTCTGCATTTTGTGATCTAATATCTGGGCCATAGTTTACTTATAATTATTGTTATTGTCATTAATTTTTAATACTGGGATGGAGGTGAGGCTGAGTGGTCTGTAATTTCCTGGGTCCTCCTTGCCCTTTTTGAAGACTAGGATGACATTGGCTTTCTTCCAGTCCTCGGGCACCTTGCCTGCTCTCCAGGACCTTTCAAAGATGATGGAGAGTGGCCCAGTAATGATTTCTGCCAGCTCCATCAGGACTCACAGGTGCATCCCATTGGGACCCAAATCAACCTGTAATAGTGAGAATGAAGAACTGCCCACTGTTCAAGACCATCTGAGGTACAAATCCACAGGACTTTATGAGATGCATCAGAGCGTCCAGAGGGAAGTGGTGGATGAAGTTGCTAAGCCACTATCCATCATATGTGAGAAGTCATGGCAGATTGGTAAAGTTTCCACTCACTGGGAAAGGGGAAAGATAGCCTGGAACAGGTTGCCCAGAGAAGTTGTGGATGCCTTATCCCTGGAAGCATTCAAGTCCAGTATGGATCGGGCTTTGAGCAACCTGGTCTAGTGAAAGGTGTCCCTGCCCATGGCAGGGGGATTGGAACTAGGTAAAGTCATTCCAAGTCTAACCATTCTGTGATTCTATATGACTCTGCAAAACAGTCTGGGGTGAATGTTCCATATGTGTTTAGCAACTATTCTTGAGCCATATGACATGTTCTTTCACAAGAAACACACTTATTTTAAGAATAATCTAATTAAGGGGAAAAATGTATATAAGATCAGTCAAAACTATGCATCGTTATACTGAGGAATGAACAGTTTAAAACATTATCTGAAAGCAAGGACTATTTGCAGTCAGCTCTTAAGTTTCACAGATTTTACATTTCAAATGGGTCTCATGATGCTGTGTTTGTTGAAAAATCCCTTAATCAGTGGGGCATGCATTGAACGCTGGAGGCTGGAGACCGGGTTTAGTAGAATCACTTCACTGTAATCACAGTTCAAAATAGATTTATTTCTAAGAAAACTGGTTTCAAGTTTTTGTCAGACAGATTTCCCTTATACATTAGACAAATGTCTAAACCAAGAAAGAACATGGTGACTCCAGTACTGAATATTGCAAAATCTGACTTTCTGGTTTCTGTTCCATAGCCACATCCGTGTTTTAAATTAGGTGCATTAGCTGCTTTTACAATGCAGAGCAAGAATTAGATGTCTTAGAAACAGATCCAAAACAATCAACATACTAGAAAAACGGCTTTGGGCCACAATCTTGAGGCAGCAGCATTGCACTACATGTTTTACAGTCTGTTAGACAACTTCCTTTCATATAAATGATTCCTTTATATTTCTGTATTGTGCCCTCAGCAGTACCATGGTATCTAGATAATTAACTGCATTATGCCATATAAACTCACTCTATGTATCAAATCATAACTAAATACACTGCTCAGTTTTTAAATAAAGAGAAAAATATTCATGACCGTTAACTTATTATTTGCAGAAAATGGCACATCACTTCCAGCAGTCCTGAAGTATTTATGCAGAAAATGGGGATAGTGAATGAGAACACATTACTTTATTTTGTGTCTGTAGTCTATTTTAATACACATTACTAAATAAGCAGTACAGAAATGAAGCAGAAATGCTTGTAAAACTCTATATCATCCTGCTGGCCTGGCATTCTTGGCAGAAAATTAGGAAGTGAAATGTCATTATGCTCTGTGCATGAAAAATACTTTAGGATCCCGGAGCCCTGATTTATTATATTCTTTGGGGGCTTCTGTTTTCCTACTAATTTTTCCATTAACAGCTTAGCAGATTTTGGAGAAAAAAATCTGATATTCTGGGTGTATTGATTGCTGCTTTAGATGAAAAATATCCCATTTTCTATTACCACCTTACCCTGTTGTGCTAGGCAATCTTTAAGAAGCTGTATTTAATTTCTCTGTTCTGCTTTATGTTGTGCCATATTTTATTCACACTTCATTCTCCTATTGCATATCTAATATTTGTTTATTCAATAAGCTTGGAGTTGTCAGTATTTGTACCTCAGACACTCATAAACTGAATTAATAGAATTATTGGACTTCCAATTTTGTCTTTCAGGGCATAATACTAGAGTCTGTCTCTTTAAAAAAATGTCCACTCCAACTCCTTTGGTTTCTTTAATGCTAAGGAATCTGGAAGATGCAATCTCTGAGGGTAAACTGGGTGGAGATGCTTGGTGGAAGGGAAGAACAGAAAACAAAACAAATTTTAAAAAATATTATGCTTTGAAAGGAAAAAGATACCAAATAGTGGACAACAGGAAAAGCTGACAGCTGACACCACTAGAAAATTTCTACAAGATTTAAGTACCTTGTTGATTTTCTTCCCTGCAGTAGGACAGAGGGTTAGGTGAGTCTGGGAGAAAATTACTAGGAAGAATGCCCTGGGCAATAGTGCAGTATAGGAAAACAGAGAGTACTCACCCTGCAATAAAAAAACCATGAATATCCAGAGGGCTAACTGAGTGAGAGGATCTGGGGAAAACCTTTGGCACCTGAGTATGAAAAATATTTTGAATTCTGCACAGAAATGCGAAATATTATTGAACATTTACCTCAGGGCACAATCTCTCATGAGAAAATACTGAGCTGGAGGAGGTGCTACTGAGCAGAACTAATTGATGTTTCAACGCATAAGAGACATTAGGATGACCTTTTCCTTTTTAACTAATTTTTTTTCTTCACTGAAAGGGAAAAGTTTTTAAATCAGATAAAATGACTGGAAAGTAAAAAACACCTGAAGGATATATGAGAATTCACTGAAGCAGGCCACTATTAAAAAGAAATAATTTAAAATAAATCTTGTGTGAGGATACAACTATTTATATGATGTCTAGTTGACTCAGCTATGTGTGTCAATAATTGTCAGAATTTTGGCGTCACTTGGCCCATGTTGTTGATGCTCTGGGATAAGTGGGATTGTTTTAAAGAATAAATGAAAATTATGTATGTATAATATCCTATTTCAAAGCACAGAGAATTTTCAAAATATTAAGATTTTTTTTCTACTTCTAGACAGTAAAGAAGGATGTTTTTTCTTATATGTAGTCAGAATTTCAAATTTTTTGCTTAACCTAGACCCAGAGGACTGTATTGACAGAATATTTGAACATACAGTAGCTTAAAACCCACAAAACGCAGTTGCTATGGATGTGACGTGCAGTCTCAAGTTCTGTGTTATGTGCTAGGACTCCATACATACTTATCTATTCTCTAGTGACAATACACAAAGCCTTCATGTTGAGTAGGGAACACTGAAAATTAATCACTTAATATAGGAAAATACAGTTATTTCTCATGTAGCCATCCTGTTGTGCTCTCAAAGGCATGAGGGCAAACCACATTCTGCGGTGCATAAACCACATCATAACCAGACAGTCCAAAGAGGTGGTTAGGCTGCTGTATTTAACATTAGTGCAGTCTCATCTTGAATACTGTGTACAGTTCTAGACCACACAATTTAAAAAGGATGTTAAGGTATTTTACTGCACCCAGAGAAGGGCAGCAAAGTTGGTGAAGGTGCTAGAAGGCATATCCTGTAAGAAGCCATTGAAGACATCACACTTGTCTTGTTTGGAGAGAAGTAGACTTTGGGGTAACCTCAACACTCTCTACAGCTTCCAGAGGAGGGGAAGTGGAGAGGGAGGAGCAGTTCTCCTGGTATCCAGTGACAGTACGCATGGATATGATTCAAAGTTGCTTCAGGAGACTTTCAGACCTGCTATTAGGAAACATTTCTTTGCCTAGAGAGTGGTTAAACACAGGAACAAGTTTCCTAGAAAGGTAGTAGATACCTCAAGCCTGTCAGTAATTAAGAGAAATATGGACAATGCCTTAAGTAATTTGCATTAACTCTTCATCAGCCCTGAAGACAGTTGGACAAGATGGCTGCTGTAGATCCCTTCCAACTGAAATAATTCTATTCTATTCTATTCTATTCTATTCTATTCTATTCTATTCTATGCTATGCTATGCTATGCTATGCTATGCTGTGCTATTCTATGCTATTCCATTCCATTCTAATTTATACTGTTTGAGGATTTGTTTCAAGCTTTCCATTTAATTTGGATCTTTACAGATGGTTACAAATGTCTTTTAAAGAACTAATTATGCTACATTCTTCCTTTAATGAAAGACAAAAGATGTGAGAGAGACACAGTTAATGAGATTCAAGGCACATGAAAGTCATTTTTTTCATGCAGCTTATCATATGGGCCATAATATTTAGCTTGTGTGGCTACAGGATTTCAGTGTAGAAGTGACTGAGGTCCACTCATCTTAAGCATGGGAAGAATGAAGTAAAATCTTTTTAGATATACTTATAGACAGGTACAAAACTAGCTTCTTTAATGCTCTGAGACCACACAGATCTTGAAGTCCTTTGTGAACAATCTAGGCCTCATACTGAAATCTCAGCAAAAGACCTGGCTCTGCCCTTCTCACTTGTAATTGCTGGAGGAACAGATGTGTTTAGATGTATGTTAGGGGCTGCTTTTAACACATTCTCCTCCTTTCTGCATAATGAAAACTGCCCCCTTTTTCATACTCGCTTGATCTCTTGTTCTTCATTTTCAGGTACATGAACATGAAGAGAAGCTGTTCTTTCATTTTGTGAATGGGACAGCCACAACAGGTTGACCATGAAGAGCATCGCATAATACCTTTCTCGGTTTCTGTAGCTAAGAGTTACTTCTATGGAAGAGGCTTGGCATGGGTAAAGTCAGGGTATGTCTGAGTATTGTGAGACTTGCATGCTCAAAATCACTCATTTCAGGCTTGCACTGAGTTTTAGGCATCTGTTGGAAATAAAACTTTTTCAGTTTTGGCTTTTAGTCTATTCTCACTGTAGGATCTGACTCTGGTGCACCTGCTTATTCTGCTGTCTTGCCCAGATTTTTCTTCACCTTTTCTTCACTTAGCAGTCTTCTGCCTGATAAGTGACCAGTAAACGGTGAGTATATGTTTTTAATGGGGCAAAGAAAAAATACTGCACTCCTAATTGTGAAACAAAAAGAAGGTCCTCAGAAATGCACACTAACCTCATTCTAAAAGAACTTACTTAGATTTGTGAACACTCATGGAGTTATCTGCAGTTGTAAAGCAGTCCTGGATAGGTAAGATTAATGCTTACCATGCAGGGAGGATGAATTCTGTAAGAATCTTTCTTAAAATAGAGATCAGGATAGGAAAAAGATGCAGAAACATAAGTCTTGCACACAAATTAAAAAACAAAACAAAACAAAATATTCCCCCCAGGAAACTGGGACAGTTAAAGTGCAGCAGAGTCCTGTGGCAGGAATCCCATCTTGCACAGAAAGTCAACAAGAATTAAATGCTTCTGATGGGAAGTAACTTACAGAAGCTCAAGTTAAGTGTAAGAAAAGGTGTACAGAAAGTTCTATCCTTGCAGCAGAAAGTGCAAGCACCTTGAAATTAGGAAGGGTATTTTCAACTCCAGTGCTTGCCTTTTAAGTTCTTGTAGAGATATAAATCTAAGTTCCAAATAAATTAGAAGGAATGAATGCAGATTTAGACTAACTTAAAATACTAATTTAACTATGTGATCTCAGCAGCCTTAAGAAGACCAGATAACTACAAGTTTTTTTCTATCTACTTAAACCTGGAGGCAAAGTCTCAGCACTGATTTGTACCCCAGAATACAAATGAGAATATTCAAGAAATTTAGTGATGAATAAAGAAAGCATGAAAAAATTACAGTTACAAACATGTCCATTTTTTAAAACAGACATTCCATAGGATATGGCAACAGTTCCTTATACAGAACCACTATTCTCCAATTTCATGGTTCTAAACATCTAATTTAAAAGTCCTATGACTTCTGGCACTGAATATTCTCAACCAGTAATTTAAGCCACTAACATGGAAAAATTGACTTCTATTTACTGAAATATACCTAAACTATTTTGTTACCTAACTTNTTTTTTTTTTTTTTTTTTTTTTTTTTTTTTTTTTTTTTTTTTTTTTTTTTTTTTTTTTTTTTTTTTTTGTAATGATGGGGTTGCCAGTATGAACTTCTCTCCAATAGATCCTTTTATGAAGTTACAGAATCACAGAATGAGATGGGGTTGGCAGGTGCCTCTGGAGATAATGTAGTCCAACCCTCCTGCTGAAGCAGGCCCACATAGAGCAGGCTGATCAGGGAAGTTTTGAAGAAGGGAGACTCCACCACCTCTCTGGGCAGCCTGTTCCAGTGATCTGCCACTCTTGTTTTCAGAACTCCTAAAAGTCATTAAATCTTATTGTTAATTTCCAGAAAATGAGAAATAGTAACTACTTCAATGTATGTCTTTTTTTCTTTGGAAAGTGTGAACCTTTTTCATTCTCTGATAAATATTTTTATTTCTAGAAGAAACACCTTCACTGTCATGTAAATGTTTAGTCTTAATTTGAAACAAGAAAATCCCTCATAAAGCATCTGGAGATCTAATGTTCATGTATGGTAATCACTTCTGGTTTTAACTTTTTTCTTTTTTCTCCCCAATAAAATTAACTCTTTCTGTTTGCTCATTACAATAGGAAATTGTATTAATTAATTATATTTTGAATGAAATTTAAAGAAATGAAAGTGAACATTCAAGCAGTTTCAGAAGTTTTTAAAAGTGTGATGTATCCATCATGAAAAAGGCAGTCCTGTTTATGTTTCAGGTTGCAAATATTTCACTAATAAAACAGTATGATCATATTTTTATCACTAAGGAGAACAAGAAAATTCAGAGATTAAGTGGCTGAGATACTAGTGGCAGTATATAATTTTCTCTTAACAATTCCTCTGTGTCAAAAGTCTAAAAATATGAATTAAAAATATGATGTCAGTCTTTAGAAAGCTTTCTTAGAGAAATGCAGAAAATTATAGGGCACTAAGCTTGACATTTGTACAGAGCAAAACACTCAAGCCAGTTAGTAGAATTCTATCACTCTAGTAAAAGACAGAATTGGTGGATACTGGGGTAAACACAATCCACTTAAGTGTGAGGCAATGGGGTTTGCAAAGGGAATTGTGATTTTACAGATGTCTTGGAGTTCTTTAGAAGGATATGGATCAGAATGATCTCACTGAAATAATTGGACTTCAGAATGTTTTTGGCAAAATCCCTAAATGACTCTAAGGAAACTTTGAAGTCATGAGATAAAAGCTAAGTTGAATAGTTATTTCAAAAGCAGGAAATGACGAGTATAGGTAAATAATTTTGTCTTTCACTGGATGGAGATTATAACTGGAGTTCTGCCCAGAGTTGTGCTCTGGGATGTACACTGTTGAACATAGTCATATATGTATTGGAAAAAAAGAGTGATCAGTGAAATGACAAGGTTTGCTTATAAAAAATTATTCATTATACTGAGGGTGATGACAGAATATGAAGAATTGTGCCAGAATTCTGAGACAGATGAATCAATAACTCAGATAAAATTCAAACAGACAAATATAAAGTGGTATAGAAAAGGAAAATAATCCTTGTTTCTGGGATTCACACATGAAAAGAAGAGCTCTGAGACAATCCTAATCAGATATTAAATATTTAAGTTAGGCTGATTCATGATAGCTTTATAGATGTTTAATAATGGTAAAAAAAGTCAAAACGTCAACACTGGCAGATATGACACAGCAGTAAGGGAGATATGGGCCCTTCAGGAAGGAAAAATGGAGTCCACAAGGGATATCTAGAGCATTTCCAATAAACAAGTTACATAGGGGTGGTTTTGGCAACTGATTTTCTTCATGGATGTTCTTAGAATTCACCCTATTTTAAGTTCTGAGATGCAGTTCACACATGAACATGTGCAGCTAGATATCTTAATTTTTATGTTTGTAGTCACATTGTATACCTCCCCATGTTGTTCATTTATGATTTTTCTTTTCTATTTAACAAATGCAAAGGTGTAGTCTTCTAGGCTCAGTGTGTCATTTGCCTGCATCATCTTTGCCTGCGCATCTCAACCTGTCTGAGTCTCAATCAAAAGTGACTCTCTTAAATTAAAAAGAAGTGACTGTGGTGCAAATGATCCTGTTCTTCATGAAATCTCTTCAGAACAAAAAGAGAAACTTTAAGTTGCTTGCTTTTCTAAACTCCAGCTGTTAATCTCTAATCTTAGCTATTGCTAATACCCACACCTAGTTGCAGTGACAAGGATGGCAGAATAGCAGCTAAGCTACCAGAAAACACTCTGAACGAGTGTGTAATAATCAGTTCATTTCAGTAATGACAATAGATTTCTAAACCATTCTTGAGACTTCTGAGAGCCGTACCAAATGCTACCCAACCACAGAGGATTTCACTGCAGTGGGAACTCCAGTAAGATCTAGTAGCACTGCTGGAGCTGATCTAAGGGACTGAAGAAATCTGAAAGCAAAGAAGATAAAAGTGAACTCCACTTCTGTGAAATCAAGTAATTACAATATGTGGCAGATATTACTGTTGTCAGGAGAAGAGTTATGTCTGGGAAGAAAATGGTAATCTTGCAGCCAGCAGGATATTGAAAACAAGCAAACAAAAAACAGTATAGAGCAACTGCTAAGGTAGCTTCAAGATCTTGCATAGAAAGAGAGGAGAAAGGTCAAAAATTACCTTCTCTATGAAAATAGCCCCAGAAAACAAGTTACATGTGACAACATGAGGGGAAAAACCAGACCATCTAGTCTCTAGTTTCTCTGTTTAAATCTGTGATTCATACCCCTAGTTAACTGTGGCAGATGAGGAAAGGTAGAGGTATTTTACAGATTGTACTGATGGTAAGATGTTATGGTGGGTAAAGTAAGTGTATGCACCCTTTTCTACTGGGATAACTTCTGATTTGTGGAGAATGTTTCATTAGGATTTGCTTCCAACTCAAATTTGTCTGGCAGCTTCTAAGCCTCTGCAGCTGCACGGAATTGTCTAATTCCCATTTCACTCAACATCTGTAGGAGGACTGCCAGGCTCTGTGGCAGCCAGCCTACTATGCACACTGCCCCAACACTACAAGTCTTGAAAGATTTTTTCAAGAGACCTAGACTCCATGTTCTAATTCTTTAAGATATGGTCCCAAAATTCAAAACCTTAGGAAGGTTGCCCAGAGCCATGACTTCCATGGTAATTACTGAGAACTCAAGAGCTGGACTTCATTTAGACCTCAGAGTCCTGCAGTTTCTTTATTCCATAGCACGGAGAACAAGCATTTTTCTTGCTCCTAAATGACAGACTCTGGAATTGCTAAATTTGCATGGCAGGGTATGAAGCAGCACATTTCAGTGTTCTCAGCTCTGGGACAGACTAGCAAACAACTCAGGAAATGCTTGCTTTGGGAACTTGTTTTAGATTTAGTGAGACTTTATCAGACAGCTTGAAAATAACTATTTTTGTCCAGTGTACACAGAGAAATTATCTTTAATTTTGTCAGGCTGGCAGTTTAGAACTTATATCCCGAAGTAACTGCTCCTTTGCCATGCCAGTGAATTTATAAAGGGCTTATTTTTTACTTAGTACATTAAGTGGTGCTAGATACTGTATTTTAAATAAGATATGGTAAGCAGAAAATGTTAGCTGAGAAGCAGAAGCAGCTCATCTATCTTCTAGCATAAATTGTAGCATATTTTCTGCTGCATACTGTTTTTTTTTTGTTTTGTTTTGTTTTTGTTTTTGGCTTTTTTTGGAATGACCAGGCTCTTCAAATTCTTCTTTTAGCATAACTTTATTTGACAAGCAAACCACAACACGATTTGTAAACGATCCTTTCAGCACAGTCTTGGTGAGCCATAGTGATGTGATGGCTTAAGGAACACCTATCATAGAGAATTCTTCAGAGAAAACAATGCAGCTTGTTTGTGCACATTCCTCAGCTTGTGAACACAGTGCTGTTTACCTATTTATTCAGGCAAAAGGTATTGAATATCTTGCCTCAGAAGAATAGGACTGCAAGACAAAAGAATCAGGAGAAGCTGTTAAGATACTATTGTTCTTCTGCTGTAAAAAAACCTGTTATTCAGTGGAAATGAACAGTCTTCCATCCTGGAAATTATTTTTCTACTTTTCTAGCTAAGTAAATTTTAAATATCACATTCTCTCTAAGTTAGAAAGACAGATGTGTCCTCCTGTTCACCTGAAAATATATCTGCACTCTGAAGCTTATGTTGTTTTTGTTTTTTTTTTTAAATTATTTTGCAGCTATCTTTTCAGACACATCAGGGTCTGTTTACCCAGCTATATGATTATACTGTGACAACCCTTGTTTCACCAGAAAAGGTTTACAGGAGCAGAATGCAGAATACTGTAAAAGGTATATTTTTTGCAGCAAGTTTCTTTCCCTAAGAGGTCACATCTGTAAAGTTTTCTTTTCTTCTTTTCTTCTTTTCTCTTTTCTTTTCTTTTCCTTTTCTTTTTCTTTTCTTTTCTTTTCTTTTCTTTTCTTTTCTTTTCTTTTCTTTTCTTTTCTTTTCTTTTCTTTTCTTTTCTTTTCTTTTCTTTTCTTTTCTCAATGGATAACACCTGTTGAAACTTTTGTGCTGAAAAAAAAGACAAGAACTGGCGGAAAAAAAAAGCAAGAGCACAGCACAGTTTTCTGCCTCTTTTTGACCTCCATAAACACCAGATGCATTACAGCTGGAGCCTGGAAAAGCTGTCATGTCATCAGAAGTTCCATAATAAATTCAGTACAAGTGTGCAGCCTGCAGGCAATTCATATGAAGGTGATTTGGTGTCAGAATAAGATAGCATATAAGGGAATGTATCTCTAGTTCATTAAACAAATACATCCACTGGTGAACAGCTAGGCAAAATTTATGCAAGGATAAAAAATTTGTATACGGGATAGAAAAAAGGCGAAGATTTAATGGCAAGCAAAGACAAAAAAAGATATCTAACTTTGTGTGAAAGATATCACTTTGTGTGAAAATTGGTTCGTTTTACCTCAAACCAGGACACTTTGTTATTCTTTACTACAACATTTTGTACTTCAATCAGTCTCCTCTTTCCTCTTTTCTACCCTCAGATTGTCAGTGAATAAAAATACTTATGTAATTGTTAAAAAATGCATGTGAATATGTACCCTAACAAATGTAATCATGGCAAATGATAAGATATGTCAAATTGCTTGTAACAACATAACGTTTGGAGGTTGACTTTTTTCCCTGGTTACAGTAATTTCATTCAGAAACTTACAACTGTATTTAACCCATCAATTTGGGGTCCATCACAATAATGTGAGTATATAATTTTCAACTATAGCATAATGTTGATACTGCCAGCTCTATAATTCTCTTACTTCCCTCTCCTTCGTCTTCTACCACCTTTTCATATTATTTAATTACTGAGAAGCTTCTAAAATTGTCTTTAAATGATGGGTATATCCAAAGAATTTAAATAAATTAGAGTGAATATTTTTAAATTCTTCATCCATTTGATCCCTGTTTAAATAATGGAAGGTATTACCAGCTTTAACCATGGTACCCCTATAAGATAAATCAATTCCAGCTACTTGCATGCCCAGCTGTGATGGCTTGTGGCAATATGTTTTGTTTGCTTTTTTTTTTTTTTTGTTAGCTAAATCGTCTCAAACACTATCTGCACATGAAAGTTTTTCACAGTCCCAAAAGCTCCCTGGGAAAAGCAGAGACTTAGAAGACAAAAATGTGCATTAGCAGCAAATGTATGAACAAGGGAATTGATGGGCCATCAGAGAGATGAAATCAATAAGGAAATTTTTGGAGTTCATTATGATGCTTCTCTCCACTTGTTCCTCACTCCTGTGCAAATTATTCTCAACCTGGAGGCCTTCAAAGATACTTCTCTGTTTGATGAATTAGGCCTTTGAGAGAAATTAGAGAAAAAAAAAAAAAAAAAAGGGGAAAAAAAGTTATCCGAGGT
>VZRU01006495.1:313705-325299 GCA_013398155.1 Pedionomus torquatus | reverse complement strand
AACAGTTATCCTGAGATGATACAACATTTGGCAAGGTTTTTATAGTCTTGGAAGTTCTGCTTGTCTGAATGAAGCTAGGAACTTTTCTCCTACGTACAGTGTAGCTAGACCTATAGAAAAGTGAGATGACAGGACAACAGAAACAGAATCAAGCAGAATGAAATCCTGTGATTCTTTCATTTGTTTGGTGCAAAAAAAGCAGTTTTCTTAATATTTTATGTTATGGAAGTTTTTAAACCCTTTTCCCTATGACTTTCCTTGTGATTGGTATGAACCTAGTTCTAGTATTGTTGGCTCAGCAGAACTAGAGTACGGGCCACCAAAAATTTCTGTTCTGAGTATTTGTGTATTCTTCCAAATAAGAACAGAGCAAGCAACTTCTTGTATTCCTATTTATAACAGTAAAATTTTGTGTAGTGGCAATCCTTTGTATGGGAAAATACCACTTAACAGATATTCTGTGGTTCCATTCATGGCATCAGAAAACAGCCAGAGCACCTCTGATATCTGCTTCTGAATGCAAAACTACTCACACAATGTGCTGTTTCTACACAGGTGTGATTTTGTACATGTTACAGGTATAAAAATCAGTGAACCTCATCTAGGATAGAGCCTTAAATTGCGAACAAGCTGACAAAATAAGTTGTATGAAATTCATACACAGATATAATTTTAACTGGCAATTCATACTAAAGTTGGTTATGAGACATAATAATGCAAATTCCTTGATGCACAGAAAGCAGAACTATACAATGTTTTCAACAGGGCAAATCATAAGAGAGAGTTGTTCTTCACAGTAAAAGTAAAAGGACCTTCTGCTCCATTGACGTTGGTAAAAAGTGAAAAACAGTGCTTTTTAGGAGAATTAAAGGACTGATTTAGCAATATTTTTGAACATTATAGATGAAATGAAGTAATAAATTGCTAATTGTTAATAAATTATGTATCCTAGAATGCTACAAAATATGTTAGGCCATCTGTAACTCTTACCTGCAGTGTACAGGAAGCTTTTGAACGATTAGAGAGGGTTAAAGTTTGAAGAATGCTACTTACTTAAAAAGCCCCATTTTTTGTAAGAAGGACGTAATCTATGGGGTTTTGTGGGTTGGGTGTTTTGTTTTTTTTTTCATTTGTGCTACGTTTTGAAGAAGAATTTTTTTTTCCCTCTTTAATAATGAATGTTTATAATATCCCCTTAAGAATACCTGACAGTTATGATTCCCAGCTCAGCACATCATTACAAGTTAAATATAAAATTTTCAAGGTCATTTTCAAGTTTCTGCAGGCACCAACAGCCCTGACTGTTCCTGTATAGTCCCTGGGGCTCTGCCCACCCTACTCACAGTCCAGCACCCCATTTCAGCACCCTGGGGACATCTGTCCTTGCCCTGCATGACACCCAGACATGACACCCATGGCCAGTCACTGCTAGGCCATCGTATCCACAGGAAAGTTATTAAACCGGAACTTGGTATAACTTCAAGACATCTTTGGCATTTTTGTAGGAGAAGTGGTGTGTAATGTCCAGGCTCCTGTCACAAAAAATATCTACTCAGAAATTCTGAGATCTTAGTAGCCCTACCTGCAGTCATACTTTATTTTCTTTTAGCTTTCCCAAGTTCCTCTCATCTTCTTTAAAAGGTTCAGTTGTGTCATTTAGTCAAATATGTTGTTATATTACAAATATGGATAAAAGGGGTTGGCATAGAAAGCCTTAATTTACTCCTTAAATTTTAAACTGATCCGGGAACAGAAATGGCTTTGATTTTTAGCAGAGACTTGTCTTCTGAGAATTTTAGTTCTGGACACAGGACATATGCTTAATAGTTTGGCCAATATGTTCGTCACCTCCAGTCATAGAAATTATAACTGGAATTAACCCTGAGAGCTGTATAGGTAATTCCTTCACTTCTAGATTAACTATGTCCAAACTGTTTGTACCAAATATTTGTCAAATCTATTCTTAAGAACCTCCTGTAATGGAAATGTTTTTCATATTCCCAGTGGACACTAAGAATAAATTACTCTCTTCTTTGCAACAACAACACTTATTCATACAAAGACTATGCCCTTAGTCTTCTGCAGACTAAACAGTCCTCATACCTACCTTCATTCTTTGGAGGTCATGTTTCCTGTACTTCAGCACATTATTGTTACATGTTCTCTGGACTATGAGCTAAGCTGACATTTTTTCAGCACTTGACTCCCTTTTTGCTGCAAATTGACATTTAGTGATTTACATCAAGATTAGAAGCTGTTAAAGACAGACTGAAGAACTCTGCTCAAAACTGTCCATCATTTTGTTGGTCAGCTTCTGATTTTTGTCATCCTGTACAGTTTTCCAACAAGCCTTGCTCTCATGCTATGATTTCTTCTTTGTGTTGTACCATGTATCCTAAGTGATATAATGTCATTGTAAATTGTAATGTCATGTGATCCAATGGTAAAAGTTAGAAAGAGACAGTGGCTTATATTTCTCTCTACCCATAGGACCTGGATTGGTTTTTTTTAATTTTTTTTTATTTTTTGTTGTTGTTGTTGGGTTTTTGTTTGTTTGTTTTTGGTGGGTTTTTTTGTTGTTGTTGGTTGGTGTTTTTTCCCAATTACATTGCTCTGCAGTGATTTGTTCTTCAAATTGTCTTTCATTTCCCAAAGGCTAGAAATAGATCTGTTGATTTTTTTTCCATTACAGTTTTTGGGAACTGAGATTGGATTACAAGATCAGGAATCTTGTTTCCTCTCTCTCTCCTCCCACTCTCCCATCTTTTACAGGTGCACACTATGTTCTTCTGCTCTGAAAACCCCAGCTGCACTACAAGAGTTCTCAAAAGTAACACCAAATGGCTCTGAGATTTCTTTGACAAATTCTTTCTTTCTGCAGGTGAATTTCATTAGATTTAGTACTTTGAAGTGTTCCAGTCATTAGCATATAACACCAGTGTCAAAAAGGGGAGGGAGGGGAAAAATGCATACACATCTCATTTAAATATCTTGTATAGCTATTGTATAATCTTGAGTCCTAACAGGACCTGGCAAGCAAGGTGAGATTTTGGAACCTCAGAAGAGCTTTCCTCCTTCAGTGAGGACACAAGAAGCTTGGGAAACTTGAGTTCTCTGAATTCACAATCCAGTGGGAGCTGGCACTTGGAGCATTTGAGATGAATGATGCTGCTCATCAGCCAGCTGGCTTCTGGCATGCAGTTTCACAACTAGCTTCAGTCTGTTTAAACTACATTGATGTGAAAAAAAGATGATTCAGCTCTGCCCCTGTGTGTCTTTTAGGAGCAAGAGGACTTCTCTTTCAGAAACAGTAGGGTCTTAGATTGACATGAACCAACTAAACCTAACAGTAAGTATGTGAGGCTCGCAAACCAGTATTTTTCACTGTAATGACAAGTGAAATAATTCTTGCTGACCTCCTTAGAGCATCTTTCTCTCCCTTTCTGTTCCTCTTAGGCACTAGTAAGACAGTGCTATCACACTTGGATACACCTTAACGTTCAGTTATTAACTCAGCAGTGTGAGGATCGCTTGTGTACTCATGTCAGCAGAAGGCTTTCTGAAGGTGAAATAACAATTGCTGCTAGAAGACAAGGTAATGACTCAGCCGACCCACCAAAATCAGAGAATGCTCATTTAGTTAACAGATATGCTCTACAGATTTAATTTATTATGTGTTCAGTCTATGAAGTGATGTACACAATCATGTGTTCATTTGAAGGATGATGAAACCCATATCTGGTATGGATTTGTGGGAAGAAAGCAAAGCTAAATTAATAATTCCTTTGAACTTGTAATAGAATACACGATAACATCAGAATATGTGGGCACAGATGTATTTTCTTCTTTGAAATGAATGCACAAATATGTACTGGGGAAACTCAGCTGGAAAGCAGACTTTGAGAAAAAGACAGGGGAGTCCTGTTGTACACCAAGTTGAAAATGAACTGTGTCCAGTTCTGGGGTCCCCAGTACAAGAGAGCAGAAAGAGTCCAATGAAGGGCCACAAAATGAAGAAAGGGATGGAGTCCTGTGAGGAAAGGCTGAAAGACCTGGGACTATGTAGCCTGCAGAGGGGAAGTGACAGACGGAATCCTCTCAATATATGTAAGTACCTGAAGGGAGAGTTTAAAGAAAAGAGATCCAGCCTCTTCCTAGTGTTTTCCAGTTACAGGAGCAGAGTCAATGGGCACAGACCAAAATGCAGGAGGTTCCATATGCACACCAGGGAACACCATTTCACTGTGAAGGTAATGAGTCACTGGCCCAGGTTGCTCAGACTGGCACAGACAGGTTGTGGAGTCTTCATCTTTGGACATCTTCAAAACTCATCTGGACATGGTCGTTATAGATTCTTAAAATGGTTTGGGTTGGAAGGGACATTAAGGATCATCTAGTTCCAAGCTCTCTGCCATAGGCAGTGAGACCTTCTACTAGAACGGTTTACTCAAAGCCCCATCCAGCCTGGCCTTGAGTGCTTCCAGGGATGAGGCATCCACAATTTCTATGGGCAAACCATGCCTCACAGTAGACAATTTCTTCCTAATATCTAATCTAAATCTCCCCCTTTTCAGTACAAAATCATTACCCATCATGCTATCACTAAAGTCCCTGATAAAGCATTCCTTTTCACCTTTCCTGTATGCCCCCTTCATGTACTGGAAGGCTGCGATATAGTTTTCCCAGAGCCTTTTCTTATGCAGGGTGAATAACCCCAACGCTCTCAGCATGTCTTCACAGGGGAAGTACTCCAGCCTTCTGATTATCTTCATGGTGCTCCCTCAGAACAAGGAAAGAACAGTGTCAAATATTTGCACAAGTCTAGGCAGATGGTGTCAGTTGCCCTTCCATTTTCTTCAATGCTGTAACCCTGTCATAGAAAGCCACCAAACTTGTCAGGCACTATTTGCCCTTAGAGAAGACATGTTGATTGCCACCAATAACCTCCTTATTTTCTTTATGCCCTAACATAGTTTCCCAGAGGATCTGTTCCATGATCTTGCTGGGCACAGAGGTGAGATTGACGGGGCTGTAGTTTCCCAGGTCTTTGTTAGTTCCCCTCTTCAAAAATGGGACTAATGTTTTCCCTTTTCCAGACAGCGGGAACTTCACTGGACTGCCATGACTTCTCAAATATGATGGATAGTGGTTTAACAACTTCATCTGCCAGCTCCCTCCGGACCCTTTGATGCATCTCATCAGGTGCTGTGAGAGAAGTGTTTGACTTCACTCGTAAGAGAGAAGTAGTGAAATATTTATTAAGGTGAAACAGAGATTGAACAACATTAGTGGTAAACACAACAGTATTTTACAAGATTTGATGCCAAGGTACACTTGGTCATCTACTGCATAATAATGTCAGACAAGCTGTCAGGAAAACCTTCCCATTGAGTCACAAGGTTCAGAAAGGACTCTCTTGCTTTCTAAACTCCTTCTCAGAGAGGAGTCTAGGTGTGGCTGGATCCAATCCTAGTCCCAGACTTAGTCAATGGTTCATGTCTAAAGGATTATATATGCACAACCAATCCTTTATATCACTTAGCTAAGATTTAAAAGTTTAGCATGCTATTAGTCACTTACTGAGAATCTGTTACAGCAAGGAATCTCTCAACCTCGAGGAGTAACCTTGGGAGGCATCCCTGCTCAAGGGGAGATCCTGACATGCAGCCCACTGCTGTACAAGAGAACTCGAAGGGGTCTTGGGCTGCACACTATTTATGGAATAAGATAATTGATCTTTAGTCATATTTCATGAGAAATAGACATCTAGGTTTCCACTCTAGACAGTGCTAGGACTGTGTTGTCAGCCATTCCCCAAAGTCCAGGTGCAATTTACCACAACCCCCACTGACTGCCATGGCCTGAGCAAAGGCCGGGAGGGGAAAGTGGAAAGAGGGAGACAAACAGGGAGAGCACACCACCACATCAGGTCCCACGGACTTGTGCATCTATAGGTTCCTCAGATGCTATTGAACCAGATCTTTTCCTACAGGGGGTGGTTCTTTGTTGTCCCAGTAACTACCTTTGCCTTCTGCTATTAGGCAGTGCAGCTAGAGCACTTGCCAGTGAAGACTGAGGCAAAAAAAGTTGTTCAGTATCTCAGCCTTCTCATATCCTGATTAACCATGTCCTGGGCAACTGACTCTAGATGGCCATACCTGAGTTGGGGAAGTGAACCAAATGACTACTAGAGGTCCCTTCCAATCTTAGTCATTCTGTAATCCTTTGATAGTGTGATTCTATAAAATTTCTGTTTCAGAATTTGCTGTTGTACCTCAGTGCAGGAACAGGGAATATTGCCAGTATTTTCTGGTATGTCGCAATAGAAAGAAAAGAAAAAGTCTGAAGCCACGGGAATTGTTTGTGGAGGGACTGCTACTCTGCAGAGTCTCAGTGAGTGATTAAATAAGCTCTTGGGCTTCTGCTGTTGAAAGTTAGTTTTCATTAAAGAGACCCTTATATTTCATGCACAGCTTTCGAAATAATTCTGCTCAATTCCCATTTTTTGAATAATTTACAAAAAATACTCAAACACCATCTCAAATATTCCAACTAACTAGAGTTAGTTGGAAACGGGGATTCACAAATATGTCAGGTGTTCGTTAATCAAAGCATGAGTGAGTCAATACTGTGTCAATGCTGCTCAGCTCAGGAAAGGCGATGATTAGCTTTTTTCACCACCTTTTCTAGTTCTAACTGCTGTGCTGCTTGCAATGTGTTTCCACTAGATGGCATACTGTGCTGCAAAATAGACATTTCTACAGTTTATATAACCATGCTTGAATGATAACTGGTTTGATAAATATCTCGCATTTTAAAGACTTAGAGTAGCAGAAGGAAGATAGGTGCCCATAATATAACCGAGCATTAATGAATCAGTTGTAGAAACCATGAAGTTTTCTATTGCTTAAATTTGCACAGATACACAGATGCAGAATCACTGTAACCACTTCAGTTCTGAGAGAGTGTCACAGAACTCAGTGAGGTAAAAATCCTACATTCTGCTGCCGCAGTAATTCCAAAGATTTCTTAGTCAAATTATTAGAATTGGCCTGTTTAGATTGCATGCGTTTACTGCTATGTAAAAATGACATGCAAAAACCACATTAAATCCTTCTAATTAAGCTACGTTGAACATGCATTCTGCTGTATTTCTGAACTCCTTAAATTATGTCCCATTATTTTGTGAGTCAGTGCTGCAAAATTAAGAGCTACTAAATTGATTTTAAATTTTAAGATGTCGATTTAATCAAGTTGATAATTTGCTTTCCTGGTAAATCTAAAGATTAGCTTTTGTCTTCTCATAAGTTTTGAAGCCTAAAGCATTATTATTTTACCATTTAATTATGTAGTTATATTTTTGCTGTCGAATGGTTAAGATCATTCCTGGATCCTTACTATGGAGCCAGGTTCAGTATGTGTTACAGATTACAGCCAGTGATATTGGAAGCACTCATCTGAGTCACAATCCACTCACACCAGGAGGATTCTTCACAGTGGGAAAGTGACTGGGTGAACCGTAGCACAGTATGCAGAGAGCAAGGCAAAATCAGCTCTTGAGGTCGGAAGACCAGGTCATGAAAGACTGAATATGCATGATAGAGGAAAGAAATGTGTAATAATCCAAGAAGAAAGAGAAAAGAAGGGAATAATGTTTAAAGGATAAAAAAGATGGAAATTAAGATTTATCACAGAATCACAGAATCACCCAGGTTGGAAGGGACCTTTTAAGATCATCTAGTTCAAACAATGGAAAAAAAACAAACCAAAACAAAATAAAAAACCACACACACAACCCACACTACAACACAAACAACAACAAACCCCAAAACACCACACCCCAAACAACAACAACAAAAAAAACCAAAACCAAAACAACCCCCAAAAAGCCCAACAACCATAAACAACACACCGCACCACCCAACACTAATCCATATCCTTGAGTACCAAGTCAACTTCTCTCTTGAATACCTCCAGGGATGGTGCCTCAACCACCTCCCTGGGCATCCCATTCGAATACCTGACAACCCTTTCAGTAAAGAAATATTTCCTAATATCTAACCTGAACTTTCCCTGGAGCAACTTGAAGCCACTACCTCTTGTCCTGTCATCTGTAACTTGGGAGAAGTTTATGGGGAGCTTGAAAAGAGAAGTCTAAGGACTGAAAAATTAGAATTTTATTTAGAAGACCC
The DNA here is from genome assembly GCA_013398155.1 of Pedionomus torquatus. Classification (NCBI taxonomy): domain Eukaryota; kingdom Metazoa; phylum Chordata; class Aves; order Charadriiformes; family Pedionomidae; genus Pedionomus; species Pedionomus torquatus. Next base: position 317,107 of record VZRU01006495.1, on the reverse strand, counting down.
CAAATCCTCCTTTCATTAATAATTTAGCTTGAGATGGAGTTATGTCTTCTTAAATGTTCCTCTTAACTTACAGGATTATCTCAGAGAAGAAGCTTCTAGTTAAGCCTGACCATTTGTACAAGCCCAAGCCTTTCCTTTTCCTTTTTCCTTTTCCTTTTCCTTTTCCTTTTCCTTTTCCTTTTCCTTTTCCTTTTCCTTTTCCTTTTCCTTTTCCTTTTCCTTTTCCTTTTCCTTTTCCTTTTCCTTTTCCTTTTCCTTTTCCTTTTCCTTTTCCTTTTCCTTTTCCTTTTCNTCCTTTTCCTTTTTCTTTTTCTTTTCATTTTCATTTTCATTTTTCCTTTTTTTTTTCCTTTTTCCTTTTTTTTTTTTCCCTATGCCTTTGCCTTCTTTGCCTTTGCCCTCTTTTCCTTTGCCCTTGCCTATTCCATTATTATGGTGCTACAGTCAACAAATTTTGTTTCAATTTTACTCATGCAAAAGGCAAATTCAAGGGAAATACAAAATATTTAGCATCCTAGGTCATCCCTAGCATGAGGATTCAGAGGATATTCTTCTTTAAATCAGATCCTGTTTTGAAGAGTTTCTTCTGAAAAAAAAACAAAAACAAAAAAAGAAAACAACAACAAAAGAAACACCCCCCAAAACCACCAAGCACCTCAAACAAGCAAAGAAAAAAAACAAAACAAAAAAAAACAACAAAAAACACCAAAAAAACCCACACATCAACATAGGGATATGAAATGTCATCAAAAAAAACAAAAACAAAAAAAGAAAACAACAACAAAAGAAACACCCCCCAAAACCACCAAGCACCTCAAACAAGCAAAGAAAAAAAACAAAACAAAAAAAAACAACAAAAAACACCAAAAAAACCCACACATCAACATAGGGATATGAAATGTCATCAGTCTTCTGAAGTAATAACAACAAAATCTAGCCTTGTAAATGCAATGAAAACTTAAGCATCTTTGGCTTGTTTTTTCCTCCCTCTGTTCTGCCACAGTCAATAATGGGTACTTGAAAGCTGGAATCAATCTTATCATTTTATAATTTCATTGGCTTCAGTAACTTTACATAGGTTGCACTGAAATCAACATTCATAGAAATTTGATTCTGAAAGTGAATGGGAATAGATTGCTTTTTTCTGTATCAACTCTAGGAAAAAAAAAGTCTTTGGAAATAATTGGAAAAATCTATAGAGGTCATCCCTAAGCTTGAGTTGAAAAAATCTGGTTCTGAATGAGAGTCAAGCACATTGTCTAAAAATATAAATTACCTGATACTATATATGTTTTATGGACATGTAGAACTGTTTTTCTTCTATCATATCTTTTGATTATTTAGTGGAAATATCTTGGTGGGAAATATAAGATACACTTTTTTTCTGCACAGCGAGATACTTACACAGATAAACTTATTCCTGAACACGGGTTTTAATTTTACTGTAAATAGCATCACAACATCTTGATGCTTGTGATATTTATCTTTTTGTTGTTGTTAGGAGTTGCTGAGTTCAGTATGGTGGAGGCAAGGCTGCTGCAGCTCCCTCTTCCCAGGTCTAACTAGAAGTGAAGTTGAGCACACCTTCCCAATTGGCACATATGCAAACACACATATCAAATATACATATACACACACCTGGCAGCAAGGACCAACACAGAAGAAAACATGTCAGTTAAATGAACATGAATGACACCAATGGCCTCATCATCTTCCCCTCTCTGGCTGATCAAGACGAAGGCCAGTAACCAGGCTTAGACACTCAGCCTACCCAGCAGCTATTCCCTGGATTCCCCGGTTTTCAGTTATCTCATGCACAGACACACACACGCACAAATATGCAAACAGGTTTCTCGATTGACTGCACCAGGTCCCAAAGATTCTGTAGAGCAGGTAGACAATAGAAATGGAGTTTAATGAGGAGATAGGACACGGTGCAGAGAATGAATCCAGGGCATGGCCTCACAAGCCAACCAACCAATATCTGTTTACATGACTGATCTCTTTTATCCCCTTATTCCTCTATTTTCATATGTTTACTCCTCTCTAACCAACTTGATCCATCCCTTTCCTGCCTTTGATTCCTCACCTAGAATTCCATACTAAGTTGGGTGAAATCCAGAAATGCTGCTCCCTTTCATCCCAGCATTAACCCCATAATCTCTAATAGTTTCAACATGGTTCTTACTTTAAGAAAGAAATAAAAATATATCTGTCTGTTTAGAACTACATACTTGCTTTCAGCACATCTGGATGCATACATGGGGGAAAACAACCATCAAACCACAATAATTTATATGTTTTAACCTCCCTGTATGCTCCTCTGTTTCAAGCCTCTTGAAATCTGTATTCAATCAGTATTCCAGCCAGGAGAGATTTTTATTGCAAACACTGTCTATGATTTTTTCAACTATTTCTTAGGTAATAAATTTTCCTAAATTTGATTTTGATAGTAATTGGGATCTAATTTAACCATTTAAGAGTAAAGCTGTGTGTCCTTTAGACTGCTTTATGGAGTCCAGTGTACTTAGCAACCTCTGGCTTTTTATATGTACCATATTCTCCGAAGTATATTAGACTTCATGAGATCAGCAGACCTTAAATGTTCACCATCCCCTAGCATTTTATAACACTGGGGTCTGTTTCCTAAGATGATTTCTCCATTTACCACTGATCCTGCTGTTCATTGAACAGTAAAAAAGTAGTCTTATTCCACCTTGGAGTGCCTAAATGATGCTTTAGTGATTGTAGAATGGATATCCTCGGTTGAATTGTCAAGGAAATTGAAATCCCACTGGTCAACAGGTCTTTTTCTTAAATCAAGGGCTTTCCTGCTCCTCTGGAATTGCTTTTCACCTTGATCATGGCACCTTCTATATCTTTCCTCTGAATATCTTGTATGTGTTCCTACATTTCATGATTACTGTTTCTCTGTATAGGATTTTCTGCTTTTGTTTCTCATACTCTTTGTTTCTCTTCCCTTGTGTGTGCTATAAGATAGTGACTTACATAACTTACAAACATACTTTATCTCTTTCTAAGATAACTGAAATGTTAAATCTTTTGTAGTTCTTTTTTTTTTAATACCTTATTTATAACAACAACAACAAAGTTTCACAATTGAAAACGCAACCTATTCTACAAGGTTCTTGTTCTTCAGTAATAGAGAAATGATGAACGTAGGAACTCATTTTCAGGACACTAGACATTTTATTCCATCTCATTCTTTCAATAAATAGCCATGCAGTCAAAAAACCACTTGTAACCATCATAGTAAAATTTTGGAAAGAAAGGTGTTACTTATGAAAAATAAATAAAAATATTTCAATTCTGTTCTTGAGTTTCCCAAAATTTAGAAGTGAAATAGAGATACATCTAGAAAACTAGCTTTTCCTTCCTTTT
>VZRU01006495.1:274634-296550 GCA_013398155.1 Pedionomus torquatus | reverse complement strand
ACAGATCTATTATCACCTATTCAAGTTAATACAATGAAGTTTAGTGAGGAGAATGCTTTCTAAAAGATTTTTCTTTTTTTGTCTGTACCAAGCACATAAGAATTATAGATTCAAGGACTAGGGGAGACTGATACAGTTCAAGCTTCTCATTTAGAAAAACAGTTAAGTAAAATATATTTATTTCTCTGGGCTTTGTTTTTTTGTGGGTTTTGGGGTTTGTTTGGTTTGGTTTTGTTTTTGTTTTGTTTTTGCTTTTATGGTTGTTTTCTTTTGTTTTGGTTTGGTTTGGTTTGATTTGGTTGTTCTTTAATAAGTTCTGAGGGAAAATTAGTTGTCCATAAGTATATGTGTACATATCTGGTCAGATCCTTATTAGTCCAAGACAAATAAGTAGAACCATTACAAAAACTTTGTATTTGAAAATGTTTTTAGCTTTTAAGAACCTATCTTTGTGAAGCATTAGATAGCAAGCTGTAAATATTAAGCAGAAATTATTCTTTAATATTCTCAGCCTTTATACCTCAAATTTCTTTATCATTGTCTTATGCATGTCCATGGACAGGAATTAATGCTGTATGAATTGTGAAAAAACCCAAACCGCCTTACTTTTATTCTTCAAAGTTTATCTCTTTAATGATAGGAACAAGATCCAGGAAAACTCTCTGGTTCCACTTGAAAACCACCGTTGATAGTATCTTACTTATCTACTCAACAGGTTTAAGTATGTTGTTATTCTATTTGTTATAAGTATAATATTAGATATGGTATATAGTTTATATGCTATATAGTTTACCTCTCTCAATAATAAGCTATGAGTGTTGGAATGATCATTTGATATCTTAACATGAATTGAGATTTATTAAAGGCATTACTAGAAAACTAGGTAACTAGTTGGAATCTGTTTGTGCCTCACATAAAGCTATATAGATAAACTAGAAATAAGTTTTATAAGCAAAAACATACACCAGAAAAAGAGAAACCAAAAAACACCAAAACAAACAAACAAACAAACAAAAACCCAAAGCAAAATAAAACAAACAAAATAACCCTCCCAAACAACCATTAAAATCTGAATCCCACAAAGCAAATCACCCAACCCAACAATTTCATCCACTAGAGCATACTCTAAAGTGCCACATTTCCACATTTCTTAAATACCTCCGTGGTTGGTAACTCTACCACCTTACTAGGTTTCTTCTACCCTATTGATCAATGGAATCAGCATTTTATTTTTAAGGACCAATGTCTTTTGCAGTGTGTGATGGCAACACAGGAATTGACTGGAGGGTGGGTGGTCAATGTGACACCTATTCACAAGAAGGATGGAAGGGAAGGATGATTCAGGGAACTTGTGGCCTGTCAGGCTGACTTCTGTACCGGGAAAGATCATAGAGAGGATCATCCTGAGTGAACTCTCATGGCAAGTGCAGGACAGCCAAGGGATCAAGGCATGGGTCTGTGAAAGGGAGGTCTGGCTTAACCAACTAGTTTTTTAACCACAGTCTTTCTGTGACGATGTGACCCAGCTTCTCAATGTGGAGAAGGCTGTGGGTATTGTCCACCTGGACACTGTCCTCCACAGCATTCTCCTGGAGAAGCTGGCAAATCATGGCGTAGACAAGTGTACTTTTCACTGGGTAAAAAAACTGGCTGGATGGCTGTGCCCAGAGAGTTGTGATTAATGAGGTGAAATCCTGTTGGTGACCGGTCACCAGTAAGAAAGAAATGTGGAGATGTGGCACTTCAGAGTATGCTCTAGTGGCTGCAATTGTTGGGTTGGGTGATTTGCTTTGTGGGATTCAGATTTTTGTGGTTGTTTGGGAGGGTTATTTTGTTTGTTTTATTTTGCTTTGGGTTTTTTGTTTGCTTGTTTGTTTGGGGTTTTTTTGGTTTCTCTTTTTCTTGTGTGTGTAACATCAGACTCAGTGGTCTCAGAGGTCCCTTCCAACTATGAAAATTCTGTGATTCTGTGAATTCTGTTATAAGGAAAGAACTGAGAGAAAGTCACCCCTCTGAACTTCTACATAGCAAAGTGGCCAAGAAAAAATGCTAGTTCTAAGCTCACATCTGTATGTCAAAAAAATTGTTAAGAATAAACTATTTTTTTTCCCTGAAATTCAAAAAAACAGTAGTGTTTGTCAGTTCTGATTATTGGGATCGTTTATTGCCTCCATACATACATGTTTCTCTTTAGGCAGAGCATAAAATGTTGTTTTATCTTTGACTCTGTCCATTGTCATAATATCCGCTGATAGGAAATGAAGTGAATTATTCCCTTTCCATTTAAGATGTGCATAATATAGTAGGACTATAAACCAGTCAAGCATCTTTAGTAAATTCCAATCAATTTTAGCCTGTTCTTTTTTTCCTTAGAAAACCCATGGTCAACATGAAAATGTGTAGCTATCTATTCAAAACAATATCTATTAACCTGTACCAAATAAGTCTTTCTATCGCATGTTATCTTAGTTACATCTTTGTTTTCTCTTTAAAGTTACTGCAAGTGATTACCCTGTAAAAGTCAAACTGTATATCAGGGTTAATAGGAATCCTAAATTCACAGTCTGCTATTCATTTAAATCTTTTGGACTGTGTTCCAGAATCACATTCTCTTTCAAGAATTTCAGTGTAAGTAAAAAGGACAAATTTCTAGCTCTGCATTAATTTCATTTTTCCATTAAAAACTGTAATTAAGATGTCATTTAGATTTAGTAAAGCACTTTACTTGTCTATGTTTTTCTTCTACAAATCTAAAGTCAGACTTTTTCTGATTTGTTTTTCCTTGTTTAAAATGGCTGGTGAAATTACTATCTTTCTGTACTTCTCACCTTTTTTTCTCAGACCTGTTGATCCCTAATGTACCCATTTCTCTAGTCACATCAGAGGATCAATGTCATCTCCAGGTCTCTTAGGCTAAATTACAGCAGAATCTTGTTAAGCTTTACAGTTCAAGATCTTCCTTAGATCCCATATTAAATGAAAATCTGACCATTCTCCTCTCAAGGCTTCCTTCTGCACAGAACCTCAGGCAAGGCAACTACTTTCACTGGTAATTGCAGCACTTTCCATGGATGTGAATAGTACCTGATCCCAATGCACCTTCAGCAAGTAGCTAAATGCAGGAATACTGTAATTCTGTTAGTTTGATTGGTATTGCCTCTCTCTTCCTGTTTTCCCTCTGATGTACTTCAAACATGAGAGGCTTATTGAGGTTTAAAAATTCTCTACGTTTAATTGAATGCCATCGGTTACTGAATTTTAGCTATTTTACTTATTCACCTTTGGTGTACAAGGAATAAAAAGGGCATAAGAGGCTTGTGTACAAAATGGAGCTTGCAGGCTTACAAAATGGTGGTATGAAAAAGGTCTGATGTCAAATATCTCTGTGCATGTATATATTTGTAGTTGTATATTTTCTCTCAACTGCCTGAGATTAATATAAAAGTTCTAATACTCTTCACAGCTATTTCAGATAGCATCTTACAATAACATTAGTTGATATTTTTTAATTTTGTGGAGTTCCTTCAAGCTCACGAACAATTTACAAAGCTAATTGCAGTATGCTATTATAAAACAGACTGCTAACTATTACCTGTCAAATACAGTAATGCTTGCACTTCATGACTATTCTTGTGTAGACTCTTATGAATGGTATAAACTTCTAAGAAAGTGAAACAAAATTTTTGACAGTGAAGTCTGCAACACTTTCCATAAACCTGAATAAATCTCAAGTGTAACTTAAATCTATAAAATTACTGGATACAATACAGCATACAACAAAAGAAACTTAGTTCAGAATTCAGACTTGTTGAACATTTTCAGATCTAAATTCATATTACACATAGAACAAGTACCATTAAAATCCTGACATTTACTGTTGATGGTAGTTAAACTTCATATGCTATTTGCTGTGCTCCCCATTCCACGCATAGGGGAACTGCAAATGCCTCACTAATGGTAAATACCACAGTGTGATAAATGTCAAGACTTTAATGGTTCACTGTAATCATTATGGGATAGATTCTGATAACTTAGACCAAAATGGGTAGCATCTTGCTCCATGAAGAATCTCACTGACTTCAGCAGGACTGTTTGTGATCACTGTTTGTGATCATCGGGTAGAGAAGCAGACTCAACTTTGTAGGTATCTGCTGCAAATTTAAAGTCGAATAACTGCCCTTATTATGTCCTTATACGTTCTTCGGCTTTCTTTAAACTGTTTTTTTGTAAATCCAATTCCAAAATAAGACAGTTCACTAAACCATAGTCTATGGTAACACCTGCTTGGTAGGTTGTAGGAAAATTTGAAAATGCACAAAATATATTCACACAGCACTGAACTTGAGCTAAAATGCACCCATGGTAGAAGCGTATATTTGCCTGATCTTGGACATTGGGCTATACAAGACACGCAGATTTTGTCAGTAAATGGCAAAGGATACTTTTTTTTGGGAAGGGGGAAGAGCTGCAGGATTGGCATCTATGAGAGAAGGTAGGGGTTACAACCTTACCTCCAGTCAGCTCAGCACTGGACTCACCGCAGGCCAAAGGTGAGCCAGTTAGTGGGCTTTGTGCCATCTCTGTGAAAAGATATTTAAGAGGAGAAAAAACTGGAGAGAGGAAGAAGAAGGAAACAACAAGTTCAGAAGAGCAGAAGGTTGCTCCATGGCACAGCAGGCACAGCTGTAAGGGGTTACAGCATGTAGAGAACCCACGCTGGAGCAAGTATACTCCCTAGAATCTATGGTCCATAGATTAACCCACATCAGAGCAGGCACATCTCCAAAAAGGGACTATGTCATATGGAGAAGCCATGCTAGAGTGTAGGAAGCAAGAAGAAAGATTGGATCTAAACTGGTAGTTCACCTAGTGGGAGGTGGGCTTATCAATTTAGATATACCAGAAGGGTTTTTAAAATCCATCATCCGGGTGAGTATATTAGCAATTTTCCAACTCCATGCTGCAAAAAGATGTAGAAATAGGGAGGGATTATTTATCAGGGAGTCTAGTGATGAAGGGTAATGGTTTTAAACTGAAAAGACAGTAGATTTAGATTAAACATTAGGAAGAAATTCTTTACTCCAAAGGTGGTAAGACACTGGAACAAGTTGCCCAGAGAAGTTGTGGGTACCCAATCCCTGGAGGTATTCAAGGCCAAGCTGGATGGGGCTTTGAGCACCCTGGTCTACTGAAAGATGTTGTTGCTCATAGCAGGGAATTTGGAACTCGATGGTCTTTAAGGTCTCTTCCAACCCAAACCATTCTATGATTCCGTTATTCTATGATATATGCTTCTGTTGTCTAATACTTTGAGTTAAATGCTAAGAAACTACATAATTTCCATGGTGGGATTATTGGCTTGACACTTAGTTCAGTCACAAACTTTTCTGTTAGAAACTGTTTCCGTAGAAGGAATAACCTTCACTAGATCTTTATGCATTTGCAAAAAGTGATTAGAGTAGCCCTTGGAAGCCACAGTCCACTGCATTACTTTTACATGGTATAAATATGTATGGGGAAAACAAAAGAGATTTTTGTCTACATTTCTGTCCTAAAGAAAAAAAAAAATAAAATCTTGTAATGAAATATGTTACAGTCATCTGAAGCAATTTGAAAAGCAATTTCCTTCCTTTTTATTGTTTTGACATCTTTGTACAACAATTTATAATTAACTGAACCTGCAAAGTAAATTTCTGGGGGGTTTTTTTGACTGCCTTTATAGTGAAGAGAAAGACTACTTGCTAGATCTACACACCTTGAATATTTTTTTAGCTGTTGTGATATAACTTAAGTTTAATGTAAATTTGAAGATTTTATTTATTTTCTGACAAAAAAACCCTAACCTCTCACTAGTTTAAGAATATTGGACAATTTCCTTTCTAGCCTTCTGCATCTCTAACTTCTATTTATATTAAAGATGAAAACTAACAGTGTAATGCTCCAAGGCAGATTCTGTTGTGTAGTGCTTTAACTAGTGAAATTCCCTAAAGTAAAGCAATCATGACAGTTGTGCAGATCTGTAAGTAAAAATGAACTTTCCAGTCCAAGCTTGTCAACCGAAAGGATTACCACATAAGAGTGAAAACTTGAAATTTAGGCCTTTGTTGCCACCTTATATCTTATCTTCTGCATGAAAATATTACAAAACATCCTTTCATTATGCAAGCATGCAGTGTGCTTTTCAGCAAATACAAATGCAATAAAGAAGGTACAAGACATATTAATGCAAAATAATGGCTGACATTTAGCACACACGCAAGTCGGTAAAGTCAAAGCTATGGTTCCCAAAGAAACCATATCTCATCTCCCTTGTATAAACATATTCTTCAATATATGTGCACAAAGTGACTGAATTATGGTTTCCATGGGAACAATATCTGAATATACACACTTGTCACTTCTCTATGTAGAGCACTCAATAAGAAATTGCCTTTGCTAATAACCTTAGTTTCTTGGACCCCAGCAAAACATTCATAAAAGTGGCATGACTACTGCAAACACAGAGCTGAGAAATATTTTCCTTTACACTTCTATTTGAGATTTCTATGACTGTTAGTCTAAACTTCTTCATTTGGCCTTAACTGATGAATTTATTTTTTTAGCTGTGTGAGCCTGCCTATAATTCTCATCAGATCATGGAGTTTTTCTTGCTCAAATATTCAAAGACTACATTATTTGATGTATGGTATCATTCAGGGATGCAGCAAGATAGACAACAGAGGTATTCAGAGGTTTCATAACTTTTCAAATTTAAACTGTGGCATTAAAATGGTTAACACATTGCTTGAAAAACACCCAAATACCTGGCTTTAAATGTTTTGATTTTGCAGACTGAAGGGAACGTGTTAACAATTGGATTGAAAAGAGCAAGTAACAAAGCATTAGATGCTAATTTCCTACTGACAAGAAACAGGTAGTAGTGCACTTTCAACAATAAGAAGCAATTGTAATTTCAGTCATATATAATACATCAGAAAAGTACTCATGTTAAAACTTCATAAACTCTCTGTTTCAGGTTTTTTGTTTGCTTCTGTGGTTGTATTTTTTGTTGTTTTTTTTGTTGTTGTTGTTTGTTTGTTTTTGGCTTTTTTTTGTAGTTGTTTTTTAGGGTACAGTTGTTCTCAAAATATTACTGAAAGAATGAAAATTCCTTATTGTTCATACTTATTTTTTTGGGGGCATTTTCTGTAGCACTAGCCTCATCTTTCACATTTACATATATAGATTTTTTATATACATACAGTTAATACTATTTTTTTTCTTCACATTCTCCAACCTCATCCACTGTCAGAACATTTAGTATCTTCTAACATCCTGGAATGTATTTAGATCACACTAGTATTAAGATTACAATGTAGAGGAACTTAGATGAAAGAGTTTGTTTTATATCCTTCAGAAGTTCATTAAATTCTCAGAAGAAATCGAAATACAAATATTGGATGGAAGAGGCACCTTTCATTCAGAAGCACCTATAATCATAATCAAACAACAACCAAAAATCAGTACCTTACTGTGAAATCCTTCACATTGTTTTTTCCGTATAGATGATATATAAATGCAACACATAAGGGTACACTATATGAAGCCTCTTATAGTATAGCATTATCTTATAAATAAAACCATACAGTTATGCTTCATAATTTTCTTGCCAATACCATTTTCATGATAATGTTTTTTATTCTGGAATAATAAAGTGCTTAAGGTACAGAAGGTGTGCGTCCTTCGGTTACTGATTGCATAGCTGAACAGACATAAATATATAAAACGCATAATTACATACCTAAATGTTCTGAAATGGCCAGCTCTGTCAATTTTGTGTAGGTCGTTAGTCATGAAAAATGTTTTTTTATCATAATCAAATGAAATGATAGATCACATCCTGAAAAATCAACATAAACTCTATTTGCTCTTGCACAATTGCTTACATAATTTATGGAGATGGCGACAGGTTGACAGCAAATTGATACTTAGACAAATCTGTTTCACACAACTGAAGTTAATCAAGTTGCTCTCTGGATGTGTTGAATGGAATGTTAGTTATTGTAATCCCTAAAGAAATTAAGGAACCAAAGTTATTTGAAAAAATATCTGTCCAAAACATGCAACCTCTTCCAAATGTTGTTTGTCTGAATACTAAAAATGAGCAATCTTTCCCATAAATATCATGTAACAATAACAAAGTCTGTCTTTCACTCCCTTTGGAGGAAAATACATCTCATTTATCTATCCGAGTTAGTTCTTCAACCTAATTTTGTCATTCCTTTGAGAAATCAGCCCCCAAAATATCTATTAAACTCCCAGGATCTTACTGATTTAAATAAAATCTGAGGTTCACAGAGAGTTTTGGAGCAAATAAAAACTTCCTTGATACTTTTCTAAGTTAATAAACTCCTGGCTACATTCTGTGAATAGTAATATAGGATAGTTAGATTCACAGACACACAGAATCATAGGATGGTTAGAGTTAGAAGGAACCTGAACAATCATCTAGGTCCAACTTCCCTGCCATAAGCAACAACATTTTTCACTAGACAAGGTTGCTCAAAGCTTCATACAGCTTAGCCTTGAATACCTCCAGGGATGAGGCATCCACAATTTCTCTGGGCAATCTGTTCCAGTGTCTTACCACCTTTGGAGTAAAGAGTTTCTTCCCAATATCTAAAATAAATCTACTGTCTTTTCAGTTTAAAACCATTACCACTCATCCTATCTCAACAGTCTTTGATAAAGCGTTCCCTCCTGTAGGACCCTTCAGGTACTGGAAAGCTTTTATAGTGGAGCCTTCTTTGCTCTGGCCTGAACAACCCCATCTCTCAATGTCTTCTCACAGGAGAGATGCTCCAGCCCTCTCATCATATTTGTGACCCTCCATTGGACCCATTCCAACAGGTCCATGTCCTTCCTGAGCTGAGAACTCCAGAGTTGGGTACTATACTTCAAGTGGGGTCTCACCAGAGTGGACTAGAGGGAGAGAATCACCTCCCTCAACTTGCTGGTCACACTTCTTTTGATGAAATTCAGGATGCTGTTGGCTTTCTGGGCTGCAAGTGCACATTGCACTTGGAAAATATGGAAAATTGGAAATATTGGAAAACAGGGAGGTGATTGGAGACAGCCAACATGGCTTCACCAAGGGCAAATCCTGCCTGACAAATTTGATGGCTTTCTATGATACTGCCACAAACTTGGTGGACAAAGGCAGGGCAACGGATGTCATCTTCCTGGACTTATGCAAAGCATTTGACACTGTCCCACATGACATCCTAGTCTGCAAATTGGAAAGTCATGGCTTCGATGGATGGACCACTCGGTGGATAAGGAACTGGCTGGATAGCCACACTCAAAGGGTTGTGGTCAACGGCTCAATGTCCAAGTGGCGGGCAGTGACGGGTGGTGTCCCACAAGGGTCAGTACCGGGACAAATACTATTTAACATCTTTGTTGGAGACATGGAGAGTGGGACTGAATGCACCCTCAGCAAGTTTGCTGACAACACCAAGCTTGGTGGTGCGGTTGACACACTGGAGGGAAGGGATACCATCCAGAGGGACCTGGACAGGCTTGAGAGGTGGGCTAATGCAAATGGTATCAAGTTTAACTAAGCCAACTGCAGAGTCCTGCACTTGGTACATGACAATCCCAGGTACAAAGACAGGTTGGGCAGAGAATGTCTGGCGAGCAGCCCTGAGGAGAAGGACTTGGGAATGCTCATGGATGAAAAGTTCAACATGAGCCAGCAGTGAGCACTGGCATCCAAGAAAGCCAACCGTGTCCTGGGCTGCACCAAAAGAAGCGTGACCAGTAGGTCATGGGAGGTGATTTCACCCCTCTACTCTGCACTCGTGAGATCCCACCTGGAGTAATGTGTCCAGCTCTGGAGTCCTCAACAGAGAAAGGACATAGAACTGTTAGAATGGGTCCAGTGGAGGGCCACAAAGATACTCAGAGGGCTGGAGCACCTCTCCTATGAGGACAGGCTGAGAGAGCTGGGACTGTTCAGCCTGGAGAAGAGAAGGTTTTGAGGATACTTTCCAGCAGCCTTCCAGTATCTGAAGGGAGCCTACAGGAGAGCAGAAGAGGGATTCTTTGTCAGGAAGCATAGTGATAGGACAAGGGGTAATGGTTTTAAACTGGAAGAGGGGAGATTTAGATTGGATATTAGGAAGAAAATCTTTCCTGTGTGGGCGGTGAGGCACTGGAACAGGTTGCCCAGGGAAGTTGTGGATGCCCCATCCCTGGGAGTGTTCAAAGCCAGGCTGGATGGGGCTTTGGGCAACCTGCCCTAGTGGGAGGTGTCCCTGCCCATGGCAGGGGAGTTGGAACTCAGTGATCTTCAAGGTCTCATCCAACTCTAACTATTCTATGATTCTATGATTGCTGGGTCACGTTAAACTTCTCATCCACCAACACACCAATGTCCTTTTCCTTAGGAATGCTCTCAAACCCTTCTCTGTCCAGCCTGTATTTGTGCTTGAGATTTCCCTGACCCATGAGCTGGACCTTGCACTTGGCCTTGTTGAACTTCGTGTGGTTCACATGGACCACCTCTGCCTGTCCAGGTCCCTCTGGATGGCACTGCTTTCCTCCAACATGTCACCTGCATCGTACAGCTTGGTCTATTCGCAAACTTGCTGAGGGTGCACTCAATCCCAAAATCAGTCTCACCAACAAAAATAATAAACAGCACCAGTCCCAATACTGACTCCTGAGGAATGCCACTTGTCACTGGTTCCGCTTGGACATTGAGTCATTGACCACAACACTTTGAGTGCACTCTTTTATCCAGTTACTTATCCAACAATTGGTCCATCCATTAAATCTGTGTCACTCCAATTTAGAGAAAAGGATGTGGTGTGAGAGTGTCAAATTCTTTGCATAAGTCCAGGTAGATGATGTCACTTGCTCTTTCTTTATCAACCAATGCTGTAATCCTGTTGTAGAAGGCCACCAAACTTGTCAGGCACCATTTACCCTTAGTGAAGTCATAAGGCTTTCTCTACTCACCTGCCTGCCGTAGGTTTTGACATGTCTTCTTGGAGAATCTGTTTCATGATTTCAGCAGCCACAGGGGTGAGACTGACTGGTCTGTAGTTCCCAAGGTCCTCTATTTTAAAAATGGGTGCAATACTCCTTTTTTTCCAGTCATTAGAGACTTTTTCTGACTACAATGACTTCTGAAATATGATGGAGAATGTTTAGTGACTGTATCAGGCAACTCCCTCGGGAACATAATAAATGTAAATAACTTAAGCCAAAACACAGCTTGTTTTCAGATGCCAGTGAGTCTTAAGTGTGAACCTAATTACAAGACAGTGAATAATCAGAGAATTTTATGAACACATACCTTTTGGTCCCCAAATCTTCTACAATAATAACTCTGGCTTTAACAGTATTTCCTTTGACAGTCCTGGACAAGAGAGATATTTAGATTAGCCACTGTGCATCAGTAAGTGCTATGTCTTTGAGGACAGGACAGTCTGATGTTGCTAAAACATGTATAAGAATTGTATAAGAATTAATTTCTGCTTTCTTCTCCTTCTTTGAAGGCACAGACTGGGATTTCTCTATATACTATGGTGTCATTTATCACAGAACTTTTAAGGAACTTAATTACATTTAAAATTTCTAGCTCTTTCTCAAATGTCATTGAAACTGTCCAGAGATCAAAAATAACTGGAAGATGTAGAGCAATACAGGAAATTGTATTACTAAATTATCTCATCAAAAAGTGACACTCATACTGATAAGTCTCAGATAAGCAAGCTTTTTAGGTTAGAGCTCAGAAAGACATGACAAAAATGAAGGTGCTATAAATAAATATATACATTAGTACATTATCTAAATTTTCCATGCTAAATTCAAAAGAAAATTAAAAACAAAGCATATAAGCCACTCAAAATAGCTGAGAAAAATACTGTGTACAACATCTTTGATTTAGGATGCAAGATGCCATTTTGTCTTGACTTATAGTAACACTTTCATTGATAAAAACAGCTCATGTGTTCTACTGCTTTTTGAAGTTTTCTATAATTTCATGCTCAGTTTCATAATTTTAATGCACTGAAAGACTTCTTCAGCCAGAAAAGCTTGTTCATCTCTGTTTATTTCCTTGTTTCCCAAAATTCACCCCTATAGAACATGACTAAAGCAAAAGGATTAACTGAAATGGAGCCAACTCAGCAGATGAAAGCTTCAAGAATGTTGGCAGAAATGGTACCCAGCTTCCTGGGTTTGACAAATAAATCATGTTAACTGCTATGGAAATTTTGTCAGGAAACTGCTGTTTATTCTACAAAACTTTGTACAATTCATGAAGGTAGCAGCTGGTAACCATTGTTAAAGCACTTGAAAACCGAACTGGGTATACTGAAAAAACCCGGACTTAATACGTGCAGCGATTTGTGGGTTTGTTTATTTGTTTGTTTTCCTCAAGCATTTATTCAATAACTGCATTTTTAAGTGAACAAAACAATGCTGATGAGTTTCTGGAAATGCACCTCAAATATTTGAAAGGATAAAAATTTACAAATGGTACCCCTAAAACCTTCATGTATTGTGGAATAGCAGAAGCAGTATTATATATTTACTCTAACTAATGATTGGTACTAGTACTAGTGTATTTTAGGAAAAAAAATACAGAACAAATTGCGTTCTACATTAGATAATTGCCTGACCTTTGAAAAAAGCTTATTCTCCCACCTACAAATTGTATCAATGGCCTGTTTCGTAATACAAATTCACTTCCCTGTCCTGCTGTTCTACTCCTTTGAAACCTTTTCTGGAGCTATTAGAAGGGCAGCTTCTAAGCAAGCCGCTTGGAGGAGGACTGGAGGCATGTGTTGTTTGAGAAGTGCAAGGAGCTGGTGTATAAATTGTATGAGTGTTATGGATGTGTAAATGTCCGATTATTATTTTCCTTCAAAGACTTTTACCATCACGGAGCATAGTGCCATAAATACTATGTACCACAGTGGTGAGTTGTGACATATTTATTCACAAGCACTAGGTCTAGAAATATCGTCCATACATAAAAGCAAGAAAAGAAGAATATAATTCTTACTGCTCCTGGTGGAATCAGAATCAGAGAAGAAATTAGTAGGAGTGAAATTGTGCTGGGAGTTTGTTTCAGGCTACCTGGAGTGAACGAAGCTTTCTTTAAACAATGTCAGGAAGTTTCTCTGTCACTGACACTGGCTCTCATAGGGAAATTTTCTCTCTCTGATATCTGCTGGAAGATTAAAAGCAACGAATGCAAGCAGTCACAAAGCTTTCTGGAGGGTAGCAGGATCACCAGATGGCTGAGATTAGAAGGAACCTCTGGAGATCATCTGGTCCACTCCACCTTGCTCAAGCAGAGTCACCTAAGACAGGATGACCAGGACTATGTACATGAAGCTTTTGAATATCTTCAAGAACAAACATTCCTTTCCATTCTAATAAGAACTTTTCAAGGATAGCTTTTTGGCACAGCTGCTATCCAGTAACAAGGAAGAGTTGCTCAGCAACTGCCTTGACAGTAACAACATTGAAATATTTGACTTTAACCATATACTGGACTTCAAAATTATAAGAGTGAGGAAAGCAAGTACAGGCTTGGATATCAGGAGAGAAAACTTCAGCTTCCTCAGGAAAGTGGTTAGTGGAATCCCAGGGAAAGCAGCTCTGGAGAGCAATGGAGCCCGGGAAAGCTGTCAGGCCTCTAAGGACAGAACCTCCAAGTGCAAAACCAATCCATTCCAGTATGTAGAAAAACAAGTAGATGCAGCAGGAGACTGAACAGGTTACTCATAGCAGAGCTCCAATGCAAAAAGACAGCAGAAACAGAATACAGCAGATGAACATAGAAACTGGGAGCTGCAGAGAGTGTCAGGAAAGCCAAAGCTTGACAGACTTCATGGGCAATAGGAAGAACTATGGTTACCACAGTAGTAGAGGTTTGAAAAATGTAAATGTGGGAATATTACTGAATGTGGTTGGTGATTTAGTGATGGTGGACCAAGGCTGTGTTGGATCTGGCTGGAATGGAGCTAATTTCCCCTATAGTAGCCCTCATAGTGCTGTGCTTTGTATTTGTAGCCAGAAAGGTGTTGATAACTCAACAATGTTTTGGCTACTGTCAAGCAGTGCTCACACAGCATCAAGGCTGCCTCTGCAACCCATCCCACTCATGCCCTGCAAAAGCTAGCAGGCTGAGGGGTGATCAAGAGTTCGGGAGGGAATATAGACAGAACAGCTGAGCCAAGTTTTGTTATAGAAGAGAATAGTCATGCTTGTTTAAAAAACATCAATCGGGTTTTTCTATTACTTTTTTTTTTTTTTTCTTGCATGATTGGTTCTCTGAATTAAAGCACAATTATAATACTGAGTTAAGATTTGAATTTCATGTATTTTTGTTATTGACTTTAAAGCAATTTATTTTCTTTCTTTCTTACATAAAATTCTTTTTGTTTGGTAGGTTTTTTTCATTGAGTAACATTTCCTAAATTTTGAAAATCACTGTTAATAAAAGTCAAAATACACTGTATTCCTTACTTAATGAGGTCAAGTGAGAAGCTCAGTTTTCTCAGTTTTTACACAAATAAATAGGTATAAGTAATTTTATTATTATACTTGTGTCCTACATAGTTGTGCAGATATGGCTACTAAGCAAAACCTAGCCTATATAGCATTGACAGCCTAGTTACCCTCTTAATATTCTTTATTCCAAAATCAGAGTAGGTCTGGATCTGTTGATCATTACAAGGGTAATTCATTCTCCAGTGTAAAAGATAGCTTGTGTTCTTAGTCTTGGTTTTCAAATTTTGCCTTTCTGCAGTCCATGACAGAGGATAATACAATTACATTTACAAAGAAAATTCCCAGTTTAGAGGAAAGCTCATTTATTTTCTTCTATGTTCAATCCATTTCCAAACACACAAAAAGGAAAACAAAACCAACCAACCAAATACTGCAAGGAGTGCAGTCTTACATGCAATCTTATGAATTCATCTGAGACTTTAAAGAAGGTAGGCTGTGTCTAATTTGAATAAAAGGGTGATAAAGAGGATACTCTTTAATATCAAAACATTCAACTTGTTTTATCATACTCATTCCATAGCATTTGCTGACTGCATTAAAAAAGATTTTTTCCCATTAATTTTGGATTTATATAGGTATATTTGAATGGATTTAATAATATAAAATATCAGTCTGAGTTACAGGAGCCAGTGTGTTTGTGGAGCTACTGACTGGAATGAGTGCAGGTGTGTGAGTGCTTGATCACTATGAAAATCTAGCTGATCATGAATGGGCCAAGTGGCCTGGGACTGAGGAGGTAAGTGGGTCTCCAAGGGTGTGGAAGTACCTGTGTGTTCCTATGGGTGGGAGCACAGAGGGGTAGCTATAGTTCCAAGGGAGCCGCCTAGCCAGCTCTGTGTGAGTGTGTGTCTGTGTGTATGAGCCATGGTCTGTATCAGCAAGTGAAGTGGGGCTGCAGCCTCTAGGGCTCCTGTGTCCAGGTGCCAGTAACCGGGGAAACTGGGATCCAGGGGACAGCCACTGGGCAGGCAGAGTGTTTGAACCCAGATGCTGAAGGGACTCACTTGTACATACATACATATATATATACATGTATATCGCTATTGGACTTCTATCCTGCTTAGCAAGAGAGGGGAGCAAGTTGAGGCTGTTTGTGCTGTACATGTTCATGTGAGTGCTCTGTCTGTCTGTGGTCTGTCTGGCTGATGTATATGTATACAAGTGCATATGTGTGGTGGACATGTATGCCCTGTGTGCATGTAACTGCTGGGTATACAACTTGCCTCATGACTGGTTGGACTTGGGGACATAGAGCTGTGGCAGTATCATCTCTCTCAGCCTGTGGAATCTGGCATGATATATTTTCCTTTACCATCAGAGTATACCTATATTTCTATTTCTTATTAGGCTTTTTAAAGTAACTAACACCCACTTGATTGGGTCATGATGAAGGTTTACTTGAGGGTAAACAGCATCCTGGTCTGGATTTCTCCATGTGGGAAGATGGCTAGATGACACAGTGATCCCCCTGAAGTTTTTATAAAAGGATTTTCTTACTCTGAAAAACATTCTGTGCATAGTGAGGGCAACAGAAAAGCAGAGCAGGTTTCCCTTTAGCTTTCTACTTGGAATGAACGCAAGCTTCAGCTAGGAAATATATTCTGACCCAGTGCTTCAGGGTTCCCCAGTTTTGATTATATATGTCAAAAAAAATGTACTGTTTTTTTTTGGACTTATTATATTACCACAATATAATTGCTTTCTTGGAAATTCTAAATGTCATCTACAGATAATAAGGAAAAATAAAAGCTCCTTCTTGTACATATTAAAAATAAATGAGTATGTAGAATAGCAAGGAAAGATTGATATTAAAATCCTTGTATTTTGTTATTACTGCATTTTTGCTGTCTTTGTTGACTCATGGCTCTGTAGCTAGCACAATGGAGCACCAATGATGTCAGCCATTGTGTAGTACTGTAATGAAAAAACTAAACCTAATGATAATAATAACATTGATTTAAAGGTTCCTTACTCAGTAGTACCTTAAGGAGTGCAATGTAATGCAAATTTCCTTAATACAGATACAGATATGCTATATTTTATCTGTATGTTTTTATTGCTTAGACTATTTTTTAAGGGTTATGGATACTAAAAAGTGTATTATTAAAGATAAATAGATAGATCCAATGTTGATTTCACATGGTTTTCACCAGGGAACTATAAAGCTTCAAGGAGGAGATTATAATGAGGTAGAGGGCTGTTATGAGTATTATTTAGAGTGCGGTGATACCACTAACAACGTATATAAACAAAGATGTACTCATTCTTTTGTTGTCTAGAACAAACAAACTGTGTTTTAAAGATTTTGCTGTATTGATTTTATATTAAATTTAGAAAGACTTCTCCAAGAATTACAAATAATAATAAAAGTTCAAACAATTTTATTTTTTATTTTAAGTTGATGTGAGACTATGTAACATTTTCAGATGGTATAGCTATTTCAACTAAAAATAAGTGGATCAACTTGTATAAATCAAGAGCTTTGTCTGTTCCCTGAATTAAACTCTTGTTGACATTTGGAAATGTCACAACATATTCATCTTATGGAACTTATTTCTTCTGGTCTTTATGACTGCTTTGGGGTGGTCAGAACAAGATATTGTAAAGAAATATGACTTTTAAAAGTGTTGTGTTCTTATATTCTGAAATAGACTTGTTGTCTCAAAAAGGCACAAGTGGAATTGAGCAAGAAAAAGTTTCTTCACTCTGCAACAATTCCTTGCTGTGCATCAAGATGTATGTCACTTCTTTCAAGATTTTATTTGAAAAAACAGACCCATCAGGCAGGTCAAGGCACCCATCTGAGAAGAAGGAAAAGTTTGCTTCATGCCACTTGGTCTCATCTAAGCAGGCATGTGTTTGAAGTTGACTTTTTGTAATCCCATACAATCTTTTAGAAATTCTGAGGATACTTTTCTCCCCTTTTTTGAATGGAAATATTGTCTATATTGTACACAAGTAAGTTTCTAATATTAACTGCTTACATACTTTTGAATTTGATAAATTTGTATTTTAGATTAAAAACTATTTAATTGAAATAATTCTAATACTTTCTTATCTCGAGACCAATTTCCATATTAAGGCACCTAAACCATTAGTTCTAGTCAGAGTTTTTCATTACTTTAAAACAAAAAAAAATCCTGAATATTTTTTTCTTCAAAAAGGAAATGAAACCATATTATCCAACAAATCCAAACCGAAACAAAACCACCAAACCCAACTTTCCTGACAAAAAATTATTAGGAAATGACATGCTATGAGCAAGCCTGTTCAATGTCTCTGTGTAGATAGGTTTATGAGTATAGGTGCAGTATGAGCTCTAGCAATACTTTTCCAAATCTTGGCTACAATATATATGAGAGGTATGGTGTCCAAGGTAAACTCTGTATCTAAAGCCAGTCCAGTGCTCTAATCATATGCCAGTCACCCTTTCATCAAGTTAAATGCCAAACTTTCTTCTAGGATAGCCAGAAAACTGGTTCCTATGTGGAAGTTTGAAAACTAAGTAAGCTTTGAATAGAGGTTGGTTTTGAAGATGTATGTTGGCTTCTTTGTCTGTTTGTTTCTTTGTTTGTTTTGGAAGTAAGAAAAGACCTGTATAAATTCATACCTGTATGCTGTGCTCTAAAATAAAGTCTTATTTGGTCTGGAATAAGATTTCTTCCCCTTATATTTCCATGTGATATTTTTTTTTTTTCTAAATGAAACTGTAACCAATTACAATTATCTTCTTACTAGCAGCCAAAAGGGGTGGACATTTGGATCTTTACAGTTAGGAATTAACATCAAGCTTCTATGACTGTAAGCTTTTTTTTTTATGGGAAATTAATGGCTTGTGTTAGGGAATTCTCAAATTGTTTGTAATACTGAGCCAAGAATGAATATAAGAAACATAAAGAAGACAAATTCCTTGGATTTGCCATTATTTCTGAACTATGAGAAAATGCAATTGTTTACTGCCAAGTCTAAAGGAAGTGAAAGAGAGAATGTACACACCAGCCTCTAGCAGAAATAGATTGGAGAGTTTTCTGTCATTGTTTTAACTTCTGGGCAAAAATAATTGATAATAAAATTTGAAACAAACACATCCATTGCATATGAAATATTTACTTTGCAACAAATGGAATATAATGCCTACTAAAGAGACATGGTGAATTAATGTATTGTTTCTGTCACACACGTAAATAAAGGGATTTTTCAATGCAAGCTTTTTCATCTTAAATAGGCATTGTGCTGAATTTTATTTTCATCCCTAACTCAGTACAGATGACATAGCTTTGGTCATGTCTACCAAAGAATCTGTGCTTCTAGAGATGGAAAGAAAATGATGAAAAAATGTATGAATAATTTATTTTTATGTAAAGGAGAATTTTTAGTTGCTTGCTTATTAAGATTCTGAAAGAGATTTACTTTCTCACAGCTTCATATGTGCTTTTGAAGAGATAGGAGTATCCTCCGGTATTCAGGGGTAATTTAGTGCTGAAGATGTCTAGGAGAACATAAGCTGGCTCCCAACTATAAAAAGGAGAAGACTGTCTACATCCATCAATGCTACCTTTGTTTTAGTCTACTTGATCAGCTCAGTACCTGACTCTGGAAGGATCAAAAGTGATAAGTACAATACACCTAATGAACTCTGAAAAATTAAATGTCTAGTCTGTAGTAGTTCTAAGATACCCTATAAGATACTTCCATAGTGAACATATTAATACCGCACTGGAAAGTTGATAAACTGATGAGATATCTCTGAAGAGATCTTCAGTTAACACAGTTTCAGATGGATTCTAGGTAATTATCTGATAAGTAACTAAAATTAATTTAAAATGGTTTTAGGAAGAGTTCTTTACTAATATATACATACTATTTTTATTTTCTTTATATATAATATATATATATATATATAATTACAGAAGAGAGAATTTTATATCACTTATAGTATCTACATTCAGATATGGTGCCCTGAGACTACATTACTTCTAGAAAGAATTCTATCTGTATCTATTTCTATTATAGGATCTCTAAGCTTTTCTTCCTTTCATTTTCAAAACTTGGCAGTCCTTAGTAACTTCTGCAGTACAAAAAATCTTGTAATTAAGATGAAAAAGCATATTTGGTTAGATATTAATGAAAGGTGATCTTCCAGTTTGATTGTTTGATTAGAGAGGAATTAACCATTCAAAGACCAAGGTAAGTGGTGAATCAAGGACAAAAGCAAATTGGGGTAAAGAGTTTGGAGGGTTTTACTGTCATGGCATTCCATCTATACATCCATCTACTTCCATCCTATTTATACAGCAAATGTCTTAACGAGAGAGGGGCAGAGCTTTTTCCTGACAGTTCTCCATATGAACAAAACTTTAAATAGATTAAATTTGCAGAAAGAGCTTCAGTATTTTTTTGTCTAACTTTTTTAAAACAAGATTTTTACTTAATTTCTATTTCATTTACCAGGAATGTGTTCACACTTTCATCCCATGGTGGAATATCTGTCATGATTTTTTGCCTTTGTGTTTAGATTTGAGCTTTGTGCTATACAAGACCCTCCCATGATTTCAGTGGTGTTGTTTCCATGGCTTTATATGGATACTGCAGACTTTTTAGAAAGCAAGCTTTGAAGTGTGCAGACTCCTGTTCCTTAGTCTCCCTTTTGTGTTACTTAGTTAGGGGGGAAAAAAGCCCAACAAACCTAACCAACAAACAAGCAATCTGCATCTCTTTCTTAGCTTAAATTGAGACTGCAATCAGTTATATTTCTCTAGTTTCTGCTGTGTCAAAATAAAATAGTATTGACCTCTGTTTGCACCCAGTTGTTAATCACTGTTTTCTGAGACCTGCTGTATTGACTGTGTACCTCAAATTTTGCATTTCCAAGGTGATCTGCGTTAAATAAAATGTTTTCTATAGCAGCATTTTTGACACAACCAGGTATAAAATAGGTATTCAGAAGAAGATTTTAGATAGTGGGTGTGAGGATAACCTTTTGAAAAAAAAAAAAAAAAAAAAAGAGTGAAAAGCAGGTGTCATGGGACAGCAAGAGTCACCTTCTGCCATGGCTCAGTTGCAACCACATAAATGAGACTTGTTAAAGCCTTAGTTGTATCAGGAATGGCAGTTAGGTAAATAAAGTGCCTCTAAGACCTGATCATGAGTGACAGCTTAATGGTACAACAGGAAGACCTGAGACCTTTGCTACTGCTGAAAACAGCTCTAGGTTCCTGCAAGTGCTTATAGTGGTTATTATACCAAACTTCATGACAATTGGCAGAAATGCTGCCAAGCAGAGTGAAAACTAGAAGTAAAAAAGGTTACTTTTGGGGGCAAAATTGAGATTTCCTTCTGAGTAACAGAATGGATACTTTGAATACTGGTTTTCTGGTGTTTGCTGTATTTTGGGTTTGGTTGTTTTTTTTTTTTTTTTTTTTTTAAATTCAAGTGGATTTTAATATTAAAATTATATAACATTAGGAATGATAGATTCCAAAAATCCAATTGAAATCTATAGTCATGAACTATAAAGGAAAAAGAGAAAATCAGAGCCTTTGAGAGAACGGATTACTTAAATGGAAATGGCAGTTATTTAATCTGTGCATTTAATCTGAGTGGTAGTTTTTCATTGTGTGTTTTATCATAACCAGTTTTCATTAACATTGTACAGTATCTTTTATTCCCTCTGTAAATGGAAAGGATGTCAGTATTTTTTATATGGTACCACTTATGGTACCACAATAAAAATAAAATTTTCCTAGATTTTTAAGATGATATAATGAATTATTTGATGTCAATAAATACTTAACCCACATATATAATAACTAAATATGCAACTCAATATATAGATTAAAATTTAAGAAATTCAGTTCATTAAAGTTGAAAAATTACAGCATAAATAAGATTGAAATGTCTTTTAAATTTGAAATAAGAATACACAATCCTTTAAAATCAGTTTTAGTAGAGGAAAATTATGTTTCATTGCCATCTGTACAAAACAAGCAATATAATAAACATAGTCTTCTAAATTATTCTTGAAAAAAATCATTTTTATTACAATAAAAATAATTTTAACCAACAGCACTATTTTTTTTTTAAACCTGATGAGGAAACAATGAGGTTGAGAGCCAGAGTATTCTAACATGCAAATAATGCAATTACAAATGTAATATCTTTTTCATTAAAACTACATGACAATATGGTTATTATTCTTTATACTTGCTGTTAGGTTTGTTTTCTAGAAAAAAAGAAATAAATTTGTTGTCCTTAAGATTGTAACAACAACATCTTAGATAATAGAAACCTTTAAGACTGCAGATTTTGGCTCTGGTGAAGATAAGCTAATTAAGAGGAA
>VZRU01006495.1:250523-274500 GCA_013398155.1 Pedionomus torquatus | reverse complement strand
TTTTTTTTTTACAACAGAAACAATTCACAAAATTAAAATCTGTGGTTTGCAATGTTACTATTCAGATGGTGATTATCTCAGTCTAAACCAATTATTGAGACTCCTGATATGGTTAACAGAGGAAAATTAAAGCACATGCAGAAGGTGATTTACTCCAGTAATCAAAGGGAAGTGGTATTGATAGGAGATCTTTTTTTGTAAAAAAAAAAAAAAGTAAAAAAAAAAGTAAAAACTTTTTTTTGTAGTTATCTCAAAGGGAATCTAGATGAATTTCTATAATTTAACCTACATTTTAAAGATTAAGGTCACTGGGTGGCCACCCAAAATTTTGCCAACACAGAATGGACATCGAGCAAAGATTGGATAGTAACATTAATGGCAAAGGATATTATAAATGAATGATCTGTTTTGCTTCAACAGTACGCTACAAAAAAAAAAGAAAAAAAAAAAAGAAAAAAAAAAACTAAAACAAAAACAAAAAACAACCAAACAAATCCCAAACACAGAAATGTCAATAGATACTTGTGCAGAATCATGCACAAATGTTAATGGTTTTATGACAAGCAGGTGGAACAAACCAGTGATAGAACTGAGACTTGGTTTGTGTTATAGCAAAATCAACAGGTCTTCTAAGTAACATGCGGAGGCCTGAGGTTACTGAAATCCTTGAAAGCTCATTGAGGAAGAAAAAAAAACAACAGATGATTCTCAGGAGGCATAAGAATGGAACAAAAGCAAGGGAATACACCACTCCTGGTGGAATGCAAAACACAACGATTAAGTGAAAGCAGTCAGACTAAACTTTAACAGCATCTCTTCTGCCTTGAAAGTGATGAATTAGGTGAAGCCTGGGTCAGACATTCACTCAGTGATCAACATACTTATGAGATTAAATGGGGTTGTGTTTACTTAAGGAAAGAACGTATGTTCAGAAAGACAAAGGATCAAAACCGTCACTGTATAGTGGTTCAACATTAAACCAATATTCAAGTTTTGTGCATTTGAATAAATCTCACAGAACAATATGACAAACATGCCTGTAAATTATTAACATTTGGACAATTATCCACTATATTACACAAAAAGTAATAAATACTAAATAAAAATATAATCAGAGAGTGTTTTAAAATCAAGTGGTTATACAGAAAAGTGAGGAGGCAGGGGAGGAGAGAAGAGGGGAGAAGGCCATCCTTAAGTTCAAGTCTGCTATCAAAGTCTATTTCTCAGAAACAGAATCACAATCAAAACTATTGATTCCCTGCTTACTAAGGAGTAAAAAATTAGCTCTAGAGTCACCTTTTACCCCTTACTTTTAATGCAACATACATAATCATAGACAAAAGCTTAAAAGAAGAGTAGGAAGATACGAGTGAGGAAAACATCATTGATACAATACAATTGCTGCTAAAAGTCCTTGGTCTGACAGGTAGTCTTTGGCTCATTTCCTCAGTTTGTGATAT
The DNA here is from genome assembly GCA_013398155.1 of Pedionomus torquatus. Lineage (NCBI taxonomy): Eukaryota > Metazoa > Chordata > Aves > Charadriiformes > Pedionomidae > Pedionomus > Pedionomus torquatus. The sequence goes on along the minus strand of VZRU01006495.1, from coordinate 273,040 downwards.
GATACCATCAATCTTCAATTTTCCTGTGTCTGAGAAAAACCTGGCTGGATAATTTCATCTCATTTTTCAGCAGAGTGTCACAAAAGAGTGAAAAGAAGATAGAAGAAAAATGGCATTGGGAGATGGGGAAGAACACACACATTTAAGAGAAGACAACAGTGGAACTCAATGTTTCTTAGTCTGATTCTTATGGTTAGTTGAGCAGTTTCCCATTGTTCTCATTCAGCAGGTAAGGTCAAGCCAACACGATAAGTTTAATTGGGCACAAATGAAGAAGAGAGTGCCAAGGAAGCTAAGCAATCCTCTTTTCAGTCCTACTGGAATTTTCAATCATCCCTCTTTCATTTTTCCTTTTTCTGAAAGTCACCAAATGCATGTGAAAGAGACTAAGTCTTTCACTCATTATTTTTTCCAAGTATAACTATGTTTTGTTACACTGAGTTTTGGAGATACATTCTTTGTACTTATTAAGAACAATCTAGATATAGAAACTAGAGATAGATCAATGGATGTTCTGATTTTGACTTGGTTGCTTCTAGCTCTGCCTGAGACATTCAGAAGAACAGTTAATTCTGCTATCCCTGTTGTCTTTCTTTTAAAGAGTTCTCATCAACCTATATCGTTATATGTAATTGTAACATTTTAAGTTTCCCTTTATTTTTACAATGTTCTCTGATGTACTTGAGTCTTCAGTAATAAAAAACAGTGAATTACATCTTTCATCCCTCTCTGAAAGCAAAACGCTGACAAAGGTTCATATTCCATTCCCCACACATCAAAGAAAGTCAAGTTAATTACTCAGCTAACTTTAAGTGATCTCTAACTTAAGACCTCTTCCTATATTCATTCAATATGTAGTTAAACAATATGTTACAAGGATTAACAAGTGTAACAGTTACTGCTTAGGTACGAAGGCTATGCATGTTATTTGAGAAAAAATGCAGTTAAAATAAGCCCAAATGATATCATAGGTGCATCAGTAATGTTCAGATGAACAAAAGCCCTCCTGCAGTTCTTCTCACATTTCAAGTACTGTATTACTTTTAGCTGCCATATCATTTTGCACAGAATATAATATATGCCTCCTACTGACCTGCGCTCTTGGCAAAACTTACGCATTGCTACATCTTTTCATGGGGTATACTGCTCAGGATTGCAATCTCAGACTTCTGTTTAGCTATGATACTGGGATTCAGTTGCAGCCTATGTAAGTCTAGTAGCAGGGGCCTGAAGCAAGTATAAATCAAATGTTATTCCCTTCCCAAGAAAAGTAGGAAGCCTGAAGAAAGATGATCCCACTTTTAACAACCGGTAGAGAAAAGCATGATAATTGAAATGTGGTAATTGATAGGTTCACATTTTGGTTTATTGTATTTGAGAAGAATTTGTCTCATAAAGAGATGCATATTTTATGGAGATCAGAGTGCAGCATAGCAGCCTGTTCCAACTAACTCTTCCTATCTGTGCCTTGGGTGAGCAGTCTGGCCAATCCTAAGCAGTAACTTCTAGAGCTAGAGTGTAAAATTTATAATCTAAAGAAACTCAGAAGACTTTACCAAAAAATTCATACATATATTGTGAATTATGGAGAAGGCATTGAAGAATTTTTGTTTTGCAAGACTGCCAGTGCTCTGTGCTACATGTGCTCTGCCTAAAAACTGGAGGTAACAGAAGCTGCAAGCAGACCTATAGTGGGGTAACAGGTAGCAAAGAGAGAGAGCACACAACACAAAATCCATGGCTACTGTAGCAAAAACTTGACAATCACAATATGTATAGGTCAAGTGTCAGTGCAGGAGAAAGCAAGCAGCTAGCTGGCCTCAGAATTGCCTCACCAAAAGAGAAGGCTGTTAACAATAATTTTATTTTAGGAATTAAATATGTTCTGTTTTATAGTCTGTTTGCCTTTTAATCTTTTCCTTTCTCTCCTTTGTTAAATATAGTTTGCTTTACATAACTGACTTACAATTGCAATGGGAGACGTCGACTTAATGCCCTAATGTCTGTGGGTGGAGTCCTGAACCAATGTTTTATCAGCTATCTAAATTACATGAACATTGTCCTCATTGCTGCCAATCAAGTTGTGGCAGAAAGATTACAATTTGTATGCAATAGGGTGAAGATCCATTCCCTACCCCACCTCCCCATCCATTTTATTTAATAGACATTGTTTTATAAATATGAAGCAGAGAGAAGCCTTTAGCAAAAAGGAGTACACTATTGATAATCTATATTCATAAAAATTCCTTTAGCAACATTCCTAAAGATCTTTTCATTGCTAATCCATAAGAATAAAATATATCTCTGGTGTAAGGAACAGACTGGCAGAGTTGTGAAAGAAAAGACCAAGGTGTAAATGAAAAATAATTTAAAAATCCAAATATTTTTCTAACTACATGAGAAGCAGGATATCATCAGGCCAACTGCTTGCTCCTTATTGTTGTAGGAAATGGTAGTAGTGCTTGGAACTGAAAGGAGATAGGTGCTGTAAATGAGAAGACACACAGGTGGTGAAATGATTAATGTCGCATCTAAACAGTACAGGTGTCTGGCACTTCTTGAAATGTTTAGGAAATAAATGGGATATTTATTCTCCCTGACAGGAAAAGGAAAAGTGTGTGAAGTGTGTGCTTGATTCTCTTTCTCAACAAATGAAGTGTTGAGTAAACTGTTCCGTTGATTTATTATAGTGGTATCAGCTAACACTCCTATTGAAAAATTTCCCTTGATATTTTCTGCAAGATCCACTATTTTCACATATCTTCTCTCTAACCATGAACATTAGCATTTAAAATGCACTGCAGTCATTTTTGTAAAGCAGATGGATATGAGAGGCTTGTGATACAACTGAAACCATGTGTATGTGTCCCCAGCAAAATAATCTTCCAAATCCTGCACATTTCCTTACCATTTGTTATTGTAATAGTTTGATTTTGTTGACCTTGTTAACTTTGTTAATTTTATTAATCTTCGTTAACCTTGTCCCTCTGCTGCATTTGTTTGTTACACCAACATGTAATACTTTTTAGTTCAGATCATATTAATCCTCTAATGACATCCCTGTGAATAGTTTTGCTTCTGGAGTTATTTCATCACAAATGGTCTGGAACTCAGCCACTTTGAAATTCCACTGGAGGAAGTTAATCTCCACCCCATTTTCTAAGTGAATGATCTCAATTTTATCACAAGAGAAGGCAAATTTGTTTTGAGACTGAGAAGCTTTTGCCAATGAATTGGGATGTCAACAGAAATACTGGTTTTGTGTAAGATTGAAGAAAAACTTTAATTTTGCAGACTTGATTCTGGTGTATTATTTTGAAAATTCTGATTTTGTCATTTTCATATTAAAACTTTAGTACAAACCAAAACTGGGAGACATAATCATTATTCTACTGTATTTGGTAATTCTTTTGAAATACTGAACCTTTGGGTAAGATAACCACAAGAGAACTGGAAAGCAGTAGGGAAGGGGACAGTTGTGCATTATCTCAGTAGAAGGAAGAAGATAACACTGGATTATAGAATATACAGAAACAAAGGCATTACCCGGATTGATATTTCTCTAACAGTACATTACAGATTAAACTTTTCTAGATAAAGCTGACGGGTATCTGACTGTTCAATGAATACCTTTCAATGTTGAAATGCAGTGCGCACTTGCAGCCCAGAAGACCAATCACATCTTGGGCTGCATCAAAAGATGTGTTGCCAGCAGATCCAGAGAGGTGATTCTGCCTCTTTACTCTGCTCTGCTGAGACCCCACTTGGATACTGTGTGCAGATCAGGAGCCCTCAATAGAGGAAGGATATGGATCTGATGGAGTGGGTCCTGAGGAGGGCCACAAAGATGATCAGGGGGCTGGAGCTCCTCTGCTACAAGGATAGGCTGAGGGAGCTAGGGTTGTTCAGCCTGGGGAAGAGCCTTTCATTACCTAAAGGTGGCCTACAGGAAGGATGGGGAAAGTCTGTTTACAAAGGCCTGCAGTGATAAGATGAGGGGCAATGGCTTTATGTTGGAGGAGAGCAGATTTAGATTGGATATTAGAAACAAATTCTTTACTAGGACGGTGGTGGAGCACTGGAAGAGGTTGCCCAGGGAGGTGGTTGAGGCCCTTTCTTTGGAGAAATTGAAGGTGAGGCTCAATGAGGCCCTGGGCAACCTGGTCTAGCAGGAGGTGTCCATGCAACTGCAGGGAGGTTGGACTAGATGACCTTCTAACCTGGATGATTCTATGATTCTGTGTTTGATCATTAGTTAATTTGGGTTGCTATGTTTAAAATTTATTGGGTGAGATTCCTTGCTAAATTTCATGCATCTCAACATATTTTCAGAAAGAAATACTTTGATATACTGGCAACTCTGCTGTTAATTTCAAGTGACTGCTGATGTAGTTCTTCAAGCAGAGTTAGGTACAAATTATGCTGTTAGCGTCTTCTGCTTTATGATATTGCTCATACTTATTGTGGTTAACCAATACAGTAGCAAAGCAGTGGCAGATGGGAATATAGTTACTCCTAGAGCAAAATTTGTTAGCAAACATCCATAAAGGTTTTATGTTTGCAACCTTTTAATTTATTAATTAATTAAATTTTCCCCACAGTTTGTGTTTTCATCATCTAGTGACCAAATGAAAGTTTAAAGTTAACTTGTTTGAAAGAATATTTTTTACAAATAAACAATAGAGCAGGTATTATGAATAGACTTTATAATGACACTGCAGGACAGATTAAGAGAGTATACAACAACAAAAAAAAACAGGTCAGAATTAAGATAGAATGTGTTATCATCCTTATTTCATGTAGAGCTGCTTAAAATTTAACTTTCTGGGCCTAGATATTTCTGCTAACATATTTGTTATTGCATGTTTAGTACACATCTATTTCAGGCTATTACTATATAGAATAAAAAGTCAACACTATATAGGGTTATTTTTTTGTAAGGCATCTGCTCTCTTTTTGAGTAAATCTTTAGAATGGAAGGCAATACAGGCAGTTAAGGGGTCATTTATGTGTCCTTGGAGATTTGTTCTTTATTCATATTCTCTTAATTTCTGTAACAAAGAAAATAAATAAATAAAGGAAATCAGGATTTTCCTCAGCAAGCTATATTCTGAAACATTTTGTTCCAAGCTCATCAGATTTTTTTCGTATGAAGTTATTAAAATATTTAATTTTAACAGTTTGATATTAAAAAAGACATTAAAAAGAAAGTTTATTTTTTATTAAGCTAAATAGTTGAATATTTCATTATAAACACATTTGATGAAATAATATGTTCTTGCAAAGCAGTATTTTAATCTGATCAACATTTTCCAAGGACGCATATTTCCTCTCAGACTTTAAATCCATTCTTTTTCTAATGTTTAATACCATTTGCAAGATATTTTTGATGTGTAGTGGTTTCTATATTTGCCAATACAGTGACTGAACTGTCTAGATGTTACCTTTTTCTTTAACATTCATTGAAATAAGAGTGTAACTGATAATGCTAATTTATTTTAATGCAATGTTAATTCCTTTTTATTTAAAAGGGATCTCTACCACGGCAAAATTTTTGAAGCACCACGTCACGTACTCCTTGTTTAGAGCAGTCCTGTGAAATATCTATTAGTGTCATTTATTCGTAAGGAGGATGAAATTGCCATCCTGTTATACAATTATACAATTATATAATCTATAAGTAGGAAGCTCTTCAAAATGTTGCTGTTGCTAGTCTGATTAAGTCTTGTCATTAGAGACCTTTAAATATAATGATTGACAAAGGAAACCTGTTGTGAGAAAATGACAGATGCCAACAGGGCTTTCAGCTAGTATGACTGCAAAATTTTAGTGCATTATTCTTTCTAGAATTTCTGTTACTGGCTTTGATATTTGATATTAGTTCCATTTTCATTGCTTTATTCCCCAACAGCATCAACACACACCTTGATGCTGTTATGCCCCACTTTTTTGTTGTCACTTTTCCTGTTGCTTGGTGTTTGTGACAAAGTTAACAGAATAGTCTGCCTTCCTACTCTAATCTACTTTCAGCGCACTGAGCAGATGGTCTCACTATAGATTGTCTAACATTTTCAAGTTAAAACCCAAACATTTCAGAAAACAAAAGGGTCTAACTTTTTGCTATTACCTCTCTCTTTTTTCTTTTTTCTTTTTTTTTTTTCTTTTTCTTCACTAACTGCATGATGCAAAACTGCACAAAACAGAGAAATTTCTTTTAGTGGATACTTCATAGAGTTGGTTTACCTCCTTGTACTTGTAGGTCAAGGTTTCCTTCTGTATAGAGGGGGAAGGCAATCTTACTTATTGAGACAAGAAAGACGTGCAGTTTCTAGTGATAATTAGCTGTCAACAATACTTCCATATTCTGTAGGAATATGTCTTAATTATAGTTGCATTACTTAAACCAAATCCAAGTTCAGCCACAGGCTTTCTGAGAGATTCAGGAAAAGACATGTAGTCACAGATTCATCACACCGAGCTTTACACACTCATTACCATTATTACTGTGACCACTTTCTCCCTTCACAGTTCACATAGACAGACCAGTTCTTCAAAGAGTGATCAAGCTGGCTTAGGAAGTTCCTGCAGGCTTGTATAGACTACAGAATTTCCCAGTGCATACTCAAACTTTATTTTGACATAAGCTATTATTTGACAAGATAAGCTATTAGACTGTATACGGTACTCTTTATCTAAGAAAGAAATGCACAATTTATATCTACTCGTTATATGACAAATGGTATATTTAGATGTGGACAAGGTACTTATTATAAGACAACCACTTAAGAGTGTTACAGTAAATTTTCATAGTGAGATTTATGGAAAGCTGCAGAGAATTTGAGACAATATTTTCTTTGTATGGAATATTTAAATGTCCACAAACTTTTAGATCATTGTTGCAAGATAGTCACTGAAAATGACCTAAACAAATATGACCAAGTCTTACTGCTATTACCCACAGAGCAGGGATAAAACAATGGGAGGTACAATCCCTTCATCATATATTTCAGTCCAAAGGGATTTTTGCAGAATTAACTCCATCAGCTACAGCTACAAATTTTGAGCATGACCTGATGGAACTAAGGTGCAAGATCACATAAGTTTTCAATTATCCCTCCATCAGAAATAGTAGCTTGAGGAAACTTTGCAGAGCTGATAGCCAAGGATGATAACTTATTTAATCACTCTGACAATATTCAGCAGAGCTTGTCTGCTGCATCAAAAAAAACACAAAAAACCAAACCAAAACAAAACAACCAAAACAAAAACCCAACAATTAGTAGCCTGAACATTAAATAACAAAGACATGATCTATAACTTTAAGTTTGTTCATTCCTCTTTTTTTAGGTTCTGAGAGATGACTGTTTTATGTGATATAATTAAAGGTTTCAGCATCAACAGAGAATGGATTTAAGATATGGTGTTATTCTTATCTTTACTAAACTAAATAACTGAATTGTTATTTACTATTTTTATTGGATGTACATGGGAAGGTTTTGGTCTGCAAGGGTTGCAGAGGGGACACCAAGGTCAGAGGGAAAGAAGGAGGAGATACTCCATGGCAGAGGAGACACTTCAGTCCACAGAGACATCATGCTAGAGCAGATTTTTCTTGACAGAATCTGCAGCTTGTGGAAAACTCACACTGCAACAGAGGAAAAGTGTGAGGAGGAAGAAGGGACAGAAAGGAACAGCTACAGGCTGATTGCAACCCTGTGTCACTCAGGGTGTGGACAGATGAATTAAGAGTAAAGGAATGAAGGTGAATTTAGAAAAGAGAGGAGAAAAAGTGTTGATTTAATTTTGTATTATTTGTTTTCCACTATCAAAATTAGTAATGACATTTTTATTTTAATTGTCAATAAAGTCAAGTAATTTTCCATAAGTTTGGTTTGCCTGCAATGGTAATTAATAAGCAGTCTTCCTGTCTTTATCTCAAGCTATGAGCTTTTCCTTCTTGTTTGTCCTACTTTCTCTCCCTGTCCTGCTGTGGGAAGGTGTGAGGAAGCAGCTGGGTAGGCATTGGTTGTTTAGCCTGGGCTAACCCAGCACAGTATTCTAAGATTCCTGACACATTCTTGGCTCCCAAGCATTTAGCCATAATCTATTTATTAGCGTTAAAAAACAGAAATAAAAAGGCCAACCAAAGCCATAAAGAATCCACCATTTTAGAGATAGGTAGCTATATAGTAATATATGATAAAAGCTCCAGTTTTCACCTTGGACATATAAATTGTCCAGCAAAGTACTACCAGTATTCTAAATAAATTTACATATGTTTTGGCAATTTTGAAAACCTGAAACTTAAAGAGTTATATAGTGTAGGTAGTCTGGAAAATTGTCCTCCAGGAGATTTTGTCTACACTTAGAAACTTTAGAGACACTTCTACCCATTTTAGCTTTTCTCTTTGTTTTGCTTCTAGCATGTATGAACACAGTGGTGAATAAAAACACCACTGAAGGAATATTTTTCTAAGAATTTCCCATTCTGATGCAGCTGAAGTGATCTATGCAAGATGTGTTTTGCTTTGGTCTTTCACAGACATACGTTTGATTTGGAATGCATTGTCTTACTACTTGTGCATACAAAATACAAATGACTTACCTATAAGAGTAATAATGCCCCACAAATATTGCTATCCATGTGGTAAAATCCTAAAGCAGCTTGCAACCTAGGCAAATGTGTTGGATTTAAAAGTTAACAGGATCCTAATTTTTGTTAAATCTTGCTCTTGCCATTGTATTTGAGATGGTGTCAGCATTTCCATTATAAGTAATGTAAGGTTTTACAGCTTGGTAAGAGAAAAGCAGTAGTCCTGACACATTTTAAATGAATTATTTGCTCAATGCACCTTGGGGCCCAAGGGAGCATATGATAAAACTTAAGATTTTCCTCTAGGGGCTTTAATCAAGAAACTACACATTCATCTTTAACTAGACAATTAAAAAAAGGTCCTCAATGTTACTTTGAATGTGAAGTTCGTCTAAGTGCGATGTAGTTACATGCTAGAATAGGATGATTCGGGATGTATTCCAAAAACAGACACAGCAGTGACTATCACTATTTATCAAATAATGAATGCTAAGAATGATGTTACTGCAGAGGACAAGTGACAGGTCACAGGAAGGATAAGCGATTTTTTGTTACCAGATTATCTGAGAATCCTGGGTGTGCATTAGGAAGGAGAAAATATATCAGTCCAGGCCCCTGTCCAAAAAACCACTTAGACGTTCATTTATTTGTATAGTAGTGAACAGTCTTGCTGATTTCATATGAACTACTCACCTAGGTAAACTGAATTAGACATTTAAAGAATTGCTGGATGGAGACATGCTTTGGAAACAAAAGAGCAGTAATGAGGTTGAAACTAGGTAATGATGTCTATTAGCTCAGTCATGTCTCTACAATACTTCCTAAGGTTTTTCAGCATTCTCTTCTATCTTTCTTAATGGCTGGAACCAAACTGGAGATCAAAAGAAAGTAGAGTGAAGTAGTCATCTGGCAGGCAGAGTTCACCTGGTCTATTTCTTAGTAAAGTGAGTTAGGAACTAGATGTCCTTGTTTCTCTTTAACTACTGTGGAGAATTTTTTAAAGATAGATACCTCTGCTGTGGTGATCTGAAGTTTGGTAATATTAATCCTGTGTTTCATCCTAAATATTTTCATTCTTACTTTTGTTCAACAAAATATAGGTGCTGCAGTAGGAATAATGGAGTTCAGATTAGCATGAGAAGTTGATGATAACTGTTGTGAAACAAAGGAGGAGTGCTCTGCAGTGGATGAGTTATTGCTGGCCAAATACTATACCTATCATTGAAAAAATATATATGTATTGTTTGCATCACACTATTTCTAATCTTTGTCTTGCTGTTTTTGTTTTGGTTGTTTCTGCCCTTCCCCACCCCCCTCCCTGCCCCCTTCCCCATAGCAATCTGAAAGAGCAGCAAAGAACTTTAAGTAACCTCAGTGTGAGGTAAATACCAGACAAGAAAATAAAAAGAAAGACCCATAGTGGCCACACCTATCATTGACAAAACATGTGTAATTACTTCACTGTTCTGCATTTTTAATTAGATGTTTAATTTTAGGAAATATCAGTGATTGGGCTTTTTGTTTGATTGCTTTGGGTTTGTTTTTTTCCCCTCTCCTTAAGGGACACTGAAAAAATAAGTTTTAAATCACTCTTCATTTTGTGTTAAAACAGTCGGTATTGTCTACTTAGTATGTCCATATCACTGTAAGTGTTTTTATATCTAAACATTCAAGTGATTCCAATCCCCCGAAATCACCATGAACAGATAGAAGGCATTAATTTGCTACATGGGTGAAGAACTCATTAGGCTTTCCTCAGAAAAGCTTTTGAAGGGCTGAACTATTTGAAAGGCCATGTCATTTTTAAAGTGCCAAGTTCTCTTGCACGTGGGCAGGTGAAGCTCCTGGAGAGCTAAAGAGGCTGACACCCTTTGAAAAAGAGAAAGCCATTAAGTTTTGCTGTGGCTCATGGAACAGGTGTCAGTAGTCTGTGGAGACTGCCCAATGACTGCTGGTATGGTAATGGTATGTTGCGATGTCCTTCCAGAAGGCTCTATCAAGCCTTCAGAAATAGCAACTGGAGCTGCTTTATCTTTTATTTTATTCTGTCCAACTGCAGTGTTCTCCACAGATTTGAAAATCTTTAACCTTCTTTCTTGCTTGTGAACTAATCATGCGGGTCAGGGTTTTACTTCAACACTTCGCTCTGGTACATTAGAAATATTCTTTGATTGAAATGTATGTAATTTCTAATCATAATACTTAGAGTTGTTATTTAAATATCTATTCCCTGTGTAGAGAAATTACATTACTAGAATGTTGTTAATTTGCCCAGTGCACAGATTGCTTTAAAACATGAAATGTGGATTTTAATGCCACTGCATTTAACCTGAAAGATATTTAAGAATATTTAACTTTATTTAACTTTATCTATTCTGCGCAAATTCATGGGGGACAGATTTCTTCATCTCAGGAAGAAAGTTCCCATCTATTCCGGACTTAGGAGCATGGCAGATAATTTATATCAGTGCTCTTTGCTTCTAACCTGACTTTGATGATTACTGTTGAGCCTGAAATCTCTAGAGGACAGCAACCTCGTGAGACAGAACTGTAGCTATAAAACATGATAGAGTGAAGCTGTCTGGCAGGTGCACCTACCCTGGAAAGACAAACAAACAACAACAACAATAATAATAACAAAAAAACAACCAAACAAAACATAATAATAATTAAAAAAAAAAAAAAAAAAAAGAGGAAAAAATGTCAGGAAAATGAAATGACAGGTTTAATCGGTAGATGGCAGTAAGAGCTAGCAAGAAGGCTCAAGGCTGTACTCGGACCTTTAGCACATTAATCATACATACAGCAAATTCCACAAAGTACAAGCTGACAAAGACCTTGCTTTGCCACAATCAATCTTTATTCACCACCAGATTACAGTGGTTAGATACACTTGATTGCCTCAGGTCCAGGATAAAGCTTCTAAATAACTAGATATGTAATCCGCTTAAATTTTGGCCATTGTATTTTTTTATTTTGTTTTTGTTTTAAATGGAGATTGGGGCACAATTGGTTTATTCTTAGCTTTGCTATACAACCACCCAGTCCATCTGTCACCTTGACTGTGAAGCTGTAATTTTAATGTTTGGCTCTGTAAATGTTTGAAACATCATTCTATAATTTACAAGGAAGTATACAGCTAATACAATGCAGATGAAAGAGCTCACTTGTCTTTCCTCCAAGACTTTTGACGCTGTGTGTCTATGTTTTAAAGTGAAATGGCACCAGAATGGTGGAGTAAATGCCGCATTATACTGCAGGATCCATTTTGGACAGCTCTATTCTCTAGCTCCCTTTTCCAAGAAGTGACAATGTACAAAGGATGTTCTCTTTCTTCTCTTTGGAAAGTTAGCAATCCATCAGGAATTGTATAAGTACACGCAGAACAAATAGAAGAAGTGGAATAATGATGTGAATTCATTTTCCATTTCACTGTAAAATTAAATTACTTATTTAGAGATACATATTTAGATGTGTGCAGTTTTACAGATTTTTTAAGTGCTTAGTTTATATAAGATATGACCTCCATGTTATATTTCTCAATTTGATTCTATTTGTTCTAACTATGTATCTGTGTATCAGTCAGTCCTATAACATTTTATCATTCGACTGGACAACTGTTTCTCTATGAAAGAAAATTCTGCTATTTTTCTGGTTTTTATTCAATAGTGTAATATGCAAAAAATCTGTAATAGTCTAAAATTTCTTACCAAATAAAAGTACTTCCACAGCATAACACTTAGACAGCATTATATAAGTTGTTTTGTTTTGTTTTGCTTTTTAAAAAGGTATTAAAACGTACAAACGAAAGCAAAATATTTGTGGCTTTTAGTTATAATTACAGAGGTTGATATGGAGGGCAAAACAGACAAGAATCAGCTTGTAAAGAAGCTCTGTAATAGCAGAGCATGTTTTTTGTCAGAAGCGAGTAGGGTCAGAGGCACACACACACATATAGATATATGAATGTAATTACAGATATTGACAGGATAATTATATTCGAGTACCTTTCCAATATTAGCAACCACTACAGAGCTTCTGAGTGGCTGTGTTTGCTGTTGGATGCTTGCTTTAAGAAATTCAGCTGCCACGGTTCAAATGTACATAACACATTTCATGCAGGTTGCTTAGCAGAAATGAATGCATCTCAGTAAGCGTCCCCCTCAGGGTGCATTGATGTTTTATATTCTGCTGAAATCAGTTGAAGTGTGTCACACTGGCATCGAAGGAAAACAACAGGTGGTGATTTCAGATTTCCCAGGTGAGGACTGCAATCAGTTGATCAAACTGCAATCGCTTTTTACTCGGGGGTAAATACAAATATGCATGGATTGTTCTTTGTGGTCATGCTTCATTGGTGTCCAGTTAGCTTCTGACATCACCAGCTTAAACTACATCTCCTTTACAGGCAGATAATTTTATCCTTTTGCCAAGGACATTCACATAAGTCACAGATTTCTGCATCTTTCTTGGCTGTAAGAAAGTAATCTATTTTAACTCTGAGATATAAAATATTTTACTGAGAACTTTAACATTTTTATGTATAACTTGTTTTTCTTTATTCTTTTATGTACCCCCTTGTCATTAAAGCTAATCAGAGCATTCTTTAAAAGAAAAACTAAAAAAAAATAATTATAAAACCCCCTTGCTAATCAAGTGCCAAAGAATGCACAATGGAAAAAGTAAAAGCTGAGATTTATTCATTGCAAGTATAAAATGTTTCAGCAGCCTGTAATTTAATCTTATCTATTTTTTCTCTCTTTCTCTTTTTTTTTTTTTTTTTTTTTAATTTTCCTTTGTCAAGTGATTGGTAGGCTGTAGAAAGCCCCATCCATTTTCTTGATTAATACAGCACAATATTACCTCTGATTCCCTATCAGCATGAAGGTTGTAAAAACATAGTAGCACTCGTGACATCGGCAATATCTCAAACAGAAGACAAGAATGCTAAATATGTACAGTATTTTATGACAAAACTGTTGATACAGGGCTGAAAAGGAGGCACGAGATACTGTCATGAAATTAGCACTTCGTGAGAAGATGTCATTTTTGTACTTTAATGTTTTAAAATTTGTTTTATATTGGCAGAATGTCTGGAGCCTGGATCTCTTAAAAATGTCTGAATTTCACTAGCACTTCTCTTTCATTCATGTTCACAGCTTGAAACTGGCTGGAATTATCAAGAAGGTCAGCAGGTCAGAGTGCACTTCATTAAGTTTATATGAGTAAAAATAACCACTGGGATCAAAGTCTGTTCCACTTTAGTCATTCAGAATGTAATCAGACAAATATGGACTAAACAGCTTCTCTGTTTAAGTACAAATTCAGGAGGCTGATGTCAGTTCTGTTGGTACCTTGATAGTACGGAGATATTCAGAAGCACTTTCCTCTCTATTTCAGGTTTTGTACAGGAATATTATAATGCACTAGTATCTGTCTTGGGAAACAGATGTTTATAATGTTAATTCACTTCTTATTATTAACTTTGAAAGTAACACAGCATAACGTTGTCTGAAAACGAACAACATAAATAATGATCTGCAGTTCAGGCAATATAAAAAAAAAAAAAAAGTAAAATAGAAAAGTAGGAGAGAGGTAATAAAAATCTGACAAGCCGCCTCAAGTATTTGGCCATTGAGAAAAATACAGAGGAAAAGGGAGAACTGGAGGTACAAAAATTGGAGCGGGAAGAAACAGAGCACTGATTATACAGAAGTGATTTTCATGTAACATTGTAAATTAAAGAACTAACCTCAGCATTCCTATATATTTCAAAAATATCATTCTATTATAATGAAAGCAGATTTTTTATTACAAAGATTCCAGTATCAGCAGAATTAAATTACACAATTATTTTAATTAAGAGGAAAGATTTGAAGCTTTATTAGTTCTTCAGAGAGAAATGTAAACCCTTATTATTATTAAACAGATTTGTACAAGACAGTGATCATATACTTACTGGCCTGCAATACTGTCATGTGATCTAATTGACAGTGCATTATATATACAGTTATTTGTGTTGACTGTCATTTCAAAGGCAGGTAGCTGAAAATACGCTTCTCCAGCTGTCTGACAGTGTACTCATCCATCATTTGCAAAATATACTGTGTTCACTTTAAACGGCATAATTTGGTGTAAAGGTATACTGCAACTGCTGTGAGTCATGAGATTGTTACAAGACTTAGAGAGACAAGATATTGCACTTTGAGACTAATTAGTTTTACTTGTGGATATTTTAGTATCCTATGCCTCAGCTGGCTGGCTGCTTGTAAAAACACTTCACTTTTAAATGGTATGGTCTGTCATCCAAGACAGTATGGACTGGGTATAGAACATAAGTGGGTAACAAGGTGGATGCAAAAATGAATTCAGAGGATCAGCAGTGAAAAATCCAACTGACAATGTCTCTCAGGGTTCAATAACAGAATCAGTACCATTCAGCAGCTTTGTTAGCAGTTTCAATGAAGAGATAGCATTCACCCTTAATGAGTTTGCTGAATATAGCAAGCTGGGAGGAGATGCTGGTATACTGGAGTATAGCGCTGTTACTAGGGTGACCTGAAGAAGCTGGAGAAGAAATAGAAAGGTCCTGAAGATCACCAAATGTAAATGCAAAGTCTTGCACAGGGAAAAATAGAGCCCCAGGATGCGGACCACCTGGCTGGAAAGCCACTTTTCTGAAAAAGACCTGGGCAACCAACAAATTGAATGAGTCAGAAATGTGACCTTGAAGTAAAGAAGGCTATCCACACCATGGGTAGAATTAGTAAGAATGCATCTAGCAGGTCAGAGGATGTTATTATTCCCTTCTAACACTTGTGAGATTGCATCTAGAGTGATAAGTTTGCCTTTAAGCTTCCCATTTGAAGAAAAACATCGGCATACAGCAATGCAAATGCAGCAGGAGGCCACCAAGATCATGAGCTGTATAAGATGATGAAGAAATATGGTCTGTTCAGCTGCAAGAGGAGAAAGCTAAGGGGGGGATCTTATTATTGGCTTCAAACACACAATGAAAAAGCCTGAGGAAGAGATATTTAAACTCTTCTCAGAATCTTACATCAGAATAGTGAGAGGCAACAGATAAAGGTATGATCATGGAAAATTCTCAGTATCTAAAAATAAAAAAGAATGGATGTCCTATCTGACCTGCATTGCTTGGAGAGACTGTGTAATATCCATCTTTGGGAGATAATCAGAATTTAACTAGAAAAATTCTTAAACAAAATTATTTAACTGCATGTACATGTGCACACCAGAAGGCTGTGCCACCATACAGCGAGGCCTGGACAGGCTGGAGAGTTGGGCAGAGAGGAACCTGATGAAATTCAACAAGGAAAAGTAGAGGGTGATGAATTTGGGGAGGTATAGCCCCATGCACCAGTACAGGTTGGGGGCTGACCTGGAAAGCAGCTCCAAGAAAAAAGACCTGGGAGTCCTGGTGAACAACTGGATGATCATGAGTCAGCAATATGCCCTTGTGGTCAAAAAGGCCAACAGCATCCTGGGGTACATCAAGAAGAGCCTGACCAGCATGTCAAGGGAGGTTATCCTGCCCCTCTGCTCTGCCCTGATGAGGCTCCATCTGGAGTACTGTGTCCAGCTCTGGGCTCCCCAGTTTAGGAAGGAAAGGGAACTGCTGGAGAGGGTACAGCAGAGGATCACAAAGATGATTAGGGGCCTGGAGCATCCCTCTTATGAGGGAAGTCTGAGGAACTTGGGTCTTTTTAGTCTAGAGAAGAGAAGGCTAAGGGGGAATCTGATGAGAACCTATAAATACTTAAAGGGTGGGTGTCAAGAGGAAAGGGCAAGTCTTTTTTTCAGTGGAGCCCAGTGAGCAGACAAGAGGATATGGACACAAACTTATACATAAGAAGTTCCATCTAAACTTAAGGAGGAATTTCTGGTTTTGAGGGTGGCAGAGCACTAGAACAGGCTGTCCAGAGATGTGATGAAGTCTTCATCTATACAGGCATTCAAAACCAGCCTGAACAAGTTCTTGTGTGACCTGCTCTAGGAGGATGTGCTTTGGCAGAGGGGCTGAACTAGATGATCTCCAGAGATCACTTCCAACCCCATATCATTCTGTGATTTTGTAAAGCCTTTAATACAGTTCCCCACAGAATTCCCCACAGAATTCTTGCCTTATGACAGATGGACTGTTATCTGGATAATGAATTAGCTGGAAGGCTTCATCCATGGAATTATAGTCAATGAGTGGTGTTGACTAAGTGTCCGTACTGGGACCAGTACTATTCAATATCTTCATCAGCAACATACATAGAGGGATTGAGTGCACCCTCAGCAAGTTTGCAGATGATATCAAGTGATCAGCTTGAGGGGTGGACCCGTTCAAATCCCATGAAATTCAACAAGGCCATGTACTCGGGTCAGGGCAATCACCATTATCAGTATAGACTGTGAGATGAGTGTAATTTTCTTTTCTATTTTTGGAAAAGGAACACTTAAGTAAAACTTGTTTCTTCATTAGAGTGGATAATTTTCTGATTATCTATTTTTAATCATCTGGTTTGAGTAGCACTAATTATACTGAAAAATGTCAAGTTAGAATTGCAGAATTTCAGAGAGGTACATACTCAAATTTCTTGTTCCTTTACCTTTATGTTACCATTGAATAGGCACCTAATGAGATCTCTTAGGTATATAAGATCTTCACATGGGGCTCACAGTTGTGAGAGAAGCCTTAGAGTAGACTTTATGACCTACAAGGTGAAACCTAGGGGACTGCCACCTTGTGCCTAAAGCTACTCCATATAACTACATTCAGGCAGCTGACTTCCATCCTCCTTTTTCTATACCTTGCATCTTATTTTAGATGTAAACTTCTTAGAGTTTTCCTTAGTTCTTTCATCTGTTCCCATTAGTCAACACAGATTAAATACCTGAGCATTCAGTTGCTCGGTATTGTGATTTAACCCCATCTGGTACATAAGCACTCTCTCTCTGTCCCCGCCCTCTAGGATGAGGTGGACAATCAGAGGAGCACAAGCAAGAAAACTTGTGGGTTGAGACAAAAGAGAATTCAATAGGCAAAGCAATAGTTGCAAACACAAGCAAAGCCAAAAAGCAATTAATTCACCACTTCCTGTTGGCAGGCAGGTGCTCAGCCATCTCCATGAAAACAGGACTGTCACACTTAATGGTTACTTGGTTGGGAAGGCAACATGCCATATCTCTGACTATTTTCCTGTTCCTTCTTCTTCCCTCATCTTTATATGCTGAGCAAAACATCACATGCTATGGAATATCCCTTTGGTCAGCTGGGGTCAGCTGTGCCAACTGTTGTCTCCTCACAGCTGTACTTTTTGTACACTCCCAGTCTACTCTCTGTCAGGGAGGTATAAGTAGCAGAAAAGGCCTTGGATGCTTAGCAACAACCAAAACAACCAATGTGGTATGAACAGCATTCTCATCTCAAATCCCCAACATAGCTGTTATACCATCTACTAGTAAGAATGTCAACTCTGTCCCAGCTGAAATCATGACACACAGCGTCCTAGTCAGATCAAGGCTTCTTTTGTCCATATTATTTTCAAAAATCTCTAAAGTGTGACAATGCCATTTTATAAAATACCCTGTAGCCTGTTGTTGCTGTCAGAACAAACATTCCTAACACAGTAATGGGATGAGACCTTAGATTTGTTGTTTAACTGAAAGACACAATCGAAATAAGGTGGGATGTGGATACGAACTACAAGACAAATTTGGAGCAGGATCTTACAATAAAAAAACATCTTCTCCTTTTGATGCAATGTATATGCTGATATCATAAGGAAATAAATCCAACAATTTGTTACAGTAGAAAAAGAGCTGCACTCCAAATAAACCAAATATAAGACTGAAAGATACACCTGGAAACTGGATCTTAATTTGGCTCTCAAGCTCTCAAGATTCTTGGTGGCAGAATAGCATTCATCATGAGCAGCAGAGAAAAAAATATTGAGGAAAAGAAAAGAAAAGAAAAGAAAAGAAAAGAAAAGAAAAGAAAAGAAAAGAAAAGAAAAGAAAAGAAAAGAAAAGAAAAGAAAAGAAAAGAAAAGAAAAGAAAAGAAAAGAAAAGAAAAGAAAAGAAAAGAAAAGAAAAGAAAAGAAAAGAAAAGAAAAGAAAAGAAAAGAAAAGAAAAGAAAAGAAAAGAAAAGAAAAGAAAAGAAAAGAAAAGAAAAGAAAAGAAAAGAAAAGTGCATTGCCTTCTTCATTAAACACGTTGGGACTCTGTATATTCCTTATGTATTTTCTTTCAATAACCTTTGGAAAAAACACAGAAAAAATACCAGGGGAAGAAACCTAGCATTCTCTCTTATAGAGTTACATCACTTCTCTTTCCCCTTTTTTCTCTTCCTTCTTCTGTCTTCTCCCTTTAAGTCTCTTGCTTCAGGATACTATCCTTATTACCAGTATTCTGCTTTTATCCTCTGTTTAATGAATGTTTTCAACTTAAATTTCCCACTTTCTGGGCATTCAATGTCACCTAGCGATAACCTTTGTGCAAATATTAGTTTACAGTCTATGATTAAGTACACATGACTGCGTGTATCAGATTGAACTCAGTCCTAGCATGTGTTGCCATTCTCTTTACATGTCTGTTATTCCAGTTCCTCAGTGAAAGTGGTCAGGAGCACAGGATCTTGAATGGAGTTGGTGGTGGGTTGGCCTTTGTTTGCCAGACACCCCTTCTCAACAGGATAGGAGAGAAAAAATAAGATGAAAAGCCTTAGACCTGAGATAAAGACAGAAAGATATCTTACTCATTGCTATCAGGGAAAAAATAGAGTTGACTTGGAGAAAATGAATTTATTTTATTGAAAATTAAAATAGATTTATATAGTGAGAAAGACAGACAAAAATTAATCAGCACCTTTTCTCCCTACACGCATTTTTCAGGCTCAGTCAGACTTCTTCATTTCTCACTCCTTTATCTCTTCCCTCCTCCGCACTAAATAGCTCAAGAGAGATTGGGAATTGGGAATTGTGGTCAGCTCATCTCTGCTGCTCATTCTTCCTCACACTTTCCCCCAGTTCCAGTGAGGGCCCTCTTCATGGGCTACAGTCCTTCAAGAACTGCTCCAGAGTGGGTCTTTCCACAGGCTGCAGAATGTTCCAGCATGAGGTTTCCATGTGTTGCAAATCCTTCAGGAAATCCTTCAGTAAATCATCTGCTCTATTCTGGGGTCCACCATGGGATGCAATGTGAATATTTGCTCTGGAGCTCTCCATGCGGGACAGGGAGATATTTGTTCCCCTGTGGTCTCTTTCATATGCTACAGGGGGAATCTTTGATCTGCTACCTGGAGCATGTCCACCTTCTCCTTCTCTGAGTTTGCTCTCACATATTTTCCTTGCTCCTCAGTGTTGTGTGACATTTTGCCGTTTCTTAACTAGATTTTCCCTGAAGTGCCAATATCTTGGCTGAGGGGCTCAGCTATGCCCTGTGGTGGGTCCATTTAAGACACCTGGAAATGGCAATGTCCAGCATGGACCATCCCCTAGCCTCTCTTCCTACAGACCACACCTGTAGCCCCCACTCACACCACCTGGACATCTGTACCCAGTACAGATGTACTTGGAGATAACTGCTGGCCTCTTCAGTTCTTGGGCACACACAGCTGCAGGTCTTTAAGAAACTTTAGAAGCAGCACATAGACAACAATGGCTCCTCAGACACCTAAAATGTTAGTGATATAGTATGTGGAATTCGCTCTTATGTGAGTGTGCTAAATGTTTCTTGTGGATTTGAGGTTTAATCCATAAATCTCTATCTTCCTAACAATTGCTACCTTCCCTTTGGGGACCAGATGAAGGTAAAGAAATTTCAAACACTAGCAGAATCCTAAATTCATCACTGAAAATTATGTCTGCTTCTTGAATCTCAGTCTTTGGGTTCCCCAGCACACAGATAATAAAATGATGGACATTTCAGAAATCCTAACTGACAGACATACAGTGGCTTGGGAAATAAGAGTTTCAGTTTGCACTGCTTCAAATGTATGAAGTAATCAGCTTATTCCTTCTGAAAAAAAAACACAAATGTATCACATGTGCAAGTGATTTATCCTTTGAACCTGATGCTGTTTTCAACTGCAGCAGTTTTACGACAATGCAATTCTGAATTCACAATTTAGCTTGATTTGCCCCGACCTGAGAAGACTGTAAGTCTCTAGATCTTCAATAGAACATATTATTCCGCTTAGTAGTTTCTATGTATCACAGAAGAGTATGAAGATTTCTTTTGATCTGCCTTCGATGCTCATTGTAAATCGTAGGAAATGTTTGTTTCAGTGCAGTAAGTATCTTTCTAAAGGCTAGAGTAAAACTCAGCCTATCATTGCCACTTTTGCCATTTAGAGTATACTGAGACACTTCCTGGGTTTTTTCCTGTACAGATAAATACAGATATCGTTATACAGTCTTTCTAGGTGCTTAAGCAACTGATTCTCTATGAAGCAGATTCCTACCTACTTATTCCTTCCCTCTGCCCTCCCAGTGTTCAGCTATAGAATTCCTTTTGTGCTACTACCCACTTTTTGCAAGGCGCCACAACTTGCAAAACAAGCTATTCACCCTAAAACAACAGCCCAGTAAGTCCTAAAATTAGAGATGATAAAAAGAAGGGTAGCTCTGAATGTGAATGTATTTTCTCCACAATGTTTTTTTTATGAACAACTTAAAGTCTACACTTTCTGCAAGTATCAGCTATAACTTTTTCTTCTGAAAAATAGCTGACAAATTAGCAGTTAAAGTGTCATATACTTCAGAGCACACATGGCAGTTATTAAAATTCATAAGAACTTCACAGTGGTCACAGATCATGTGTCTTTCATCTACGCAGTGCTCTGCACAATTTTTTATCAGACATTAAGAGAAGCATTTCTTCACTCCTCTCCACTCAGAGCATATGCTTTCTACCTAAATTCTGGAAGGTGATCCTGTATGGGCTACTGTGACACATTGCAAAGTTCAGTGGGGATGTGTGATACAAATTGCACTCATGACACGTTCAGAGTTCCTAATGAACTAGCAGGAATAGTCTGTGTGCTTAGCAGCGTGCAATGTTTTCTCTTCCTGGCTTAATCAATTTGTGTGTTAATGTTCCTTGCTGACCCATCAACCTGGCATCGGCCTGGTGCTTTCACCTTCCATTGTAATAACCTAATCTAGAAGTGCAAAAGCGTAAAAGTAGATTTTTATACAATACATAAAATAGAATTAACTCAACTATCAGACCACATCAGTAAAAAAATACCATATTTAGAATTTGAAGTATTATATTATTTCTGACATATCCTTTGGTGATTTATAAATCTGCTAATGTTAGCTCTGTCTGGTGTCATGTACATAGTAGCTTAATAATTTTTTTTTATTTTTACAGGACTTTTTAAACCATCATATATTTGTCTCCAGCAGGAGTGCTTTTTTGCCTAGTTTCAGCTATGGTAAGGTAAATTTTGACAAATGGCCCACAGTGCTGCAGCTGTGTCATATTCAGTCAAAGTTGTACTTCTGAAAACATAATTTTCTCCTTTGAAAGTTGTAGGAAAAGCAGATATCAGTATTTCTTTCAGTAATGTTTTTCCCATTGTTTGTAATATAGGACTGATGATGCTGCCATGCTTTTTGCCTGCCTGGAAATATTTGAGCAAGTGTATTTTATCAGCAAGGACACCAATACTTCAAAACCACTAGTAAATCTTCTAAAAAAGAATTTTTCTACTGATTCTTGCAGACTGCATTAGTAATATTCTTATTCTGTATGGTCTTATTATGTTTTTGTTGGATTTTCTCTAACATCTTTCTCAATTTGAGAGTGACTTGGTATGACATAAATGCATTCATCCTATTTCAAAGTTTCTTTCTTTCTTTCTTTCTCTCTTCCTCTTCAACTTCACTTACCTTCCTTCCTTCCTT
>VZRU01006495.1:224153-246777 GCA_013398155.1 Pedionomus torquatus | reverse complement strand
ACAAAAAAACTTAAACCGAAATGAACCCTAAAAAAAAAAAAAAAAAAAAAAAAAAATGCCCTGAGTCCCTTCCCACCACTGTTCCCATGACTTTGAGTGCTAGACATCACAAAATTAGCAACAGAAATTTAGGAGCCACTACGCCACCATAGGTATATATTCCAGATAGGGTAATCCACTCAGGCAAAATCCCGTCCCCAACCAAATCAGGAAATATAAACCGTAAGGTTTGGGGAGAAAAAAGGGGGACCCTCTAACAATACAGCTGACCTGTAGGAGATTAGTCCCCACCTTGTCCAGGACCCTGTACAGGGTAACTTCCCAGGTACTGAGCGACTTTACCTGACAAAGTTAACAAGTGATTGAGAAACATATGTATGGTATATGGCACTCTATTAAGGTCATGATTGGTGCACTGTTTTAAGATATTAATATGTAGTGTACTTGTGGTTTGTTACTTTTCAGGATCACTTGTAGGTTTTAATAGCTTATTTTGCTAATTGTTTTTAAATTGCAATAGTGTATTTGCCATTGTACCCATAGAACCTGCAATAGGGGTGCATTGGACTTGTGAAGTCCAAATAAATTATTAATTTTAATCTCTCAGTGAAGTCCTTTTCCCTTTTCACCACAATAGACTATTGCTTTCCCTATATTTTATTTTGAGGAAAAAGTAGCACAAAAATGTCTCCAGTGGCATCTATCAACTTTCCTTGGTACCTCTTCAGGCATCAGGCAGAAGGTTGATACAAGAACAGCATCTATTGCTTTTTGAATCACTATTTCTCATATATATTTCTATAAATGTTAGTCTCCTTGTGACCCTATTCTGAAAAATAAGTACAATATCTGTGAATTTGCTTAGACTGAGATTATATTGCAAGCTTAATATTATCAGGTTTTCTTCTCTTGTAAATTCTTCATATACATACTTTGTTTATGTGCATGTGTGAGATCCAGAGGTAATATACTAACAGTATTTTCACCAAAGTACAGAAGATGATTTCTTAGTTCTTCTGAAGTCTTCTGAAAATGGTATTAAAAATTATTCCATTATCAAAAAAAAAAAATCACAAAAAACCACAAATCACCAATAACATTTTTCCTCCATTTTTTTTCCTCACAAAAAAAAAAAAATTAGATCAGGAGGAAAAGAACATGTTGATTTAAACATGTTGATTAACAACTCTTAACCTAACAATAAAGGAAGCTTGGAGTCTCGCTGCATATTTGTCTTTGCTTTAAGAGAGGTGGAATGGGTTAAAGCACATGAGATCAATGAATTGATCTTTTATGGCAACAGACAAATTGTTGTCTTACCTCTGTGATGAACTTTCTCCCTTAAACCTATTTTCAATTCTGACTTAATCAAGGAGACACATTAACTCTTTCTGCAATGAGAAAATGCCAACTTTCAACAACACAGTCATATCATGACCAAATGCAGTCTCATAGCACCCTCCCTTAAGATGACAAGGTTCCTATATGATTACTTAACATTATACTGCTCCTACATGGAGTCACTACCCTTCCATTTTGAACCCTTCTCAGTACAGGAGGCTGAATTCAAAACAGGGCAAGATAAGAAACAGAAGTTAGATTCAGGTCTAACAAGTTTTGTGAAGAGTATCATTTCTGTGACTAGCTAGATAAAAGCTTGCCAACCTGCAGTGTCATGAAATATGGAGAGTATATAGCAGCTATTAGAACTTTTAGATCCCATAATACTGACCTCCTGCTGTTCTTACCGCTGAGTTTTGCTCATAAATAAAGCAAGGTTCCAGTTATCTGTTAAGGAGGTCAATAGTGCAAGGGTGAGATCTCATTCCATTTTCCATACCAGCAATAAAATTTGTGGTTTAAATAACAATGTATGTATAGCAAAGGAGGAGGTTTATATTTTCAAATGCTAGGTGTCTACTGAGAAGGTGAAAAATGTTAAAGACAGTCAAAGAAATAAACCTTTAATGTTGCTAAATCAATGCTATGTTTAAGTCACCTTTGGTATTTTTAAAGGCTTACATTCACACAGCCCCTTTCCCCCCAAAAAAGTCATTACAGAAACAATCAATATTTAGAGGAAGTTGGATGACTGCCTTCAATATTTGTGAATAGCATCTTGTAGACAAAGAAGTCTTAGAGTGAAGGTATTCAATTAGGGCTGCATCTGAAGCTGAGACTCTCAGTAAAATGCTGTATGTGCAAAGTTTATGAATTTTTAATAGACTGATCATTAATATTTCAAACCTATTTTATTATTGTACTGCATAAATATGGCTATTGTATTTGATAAACATTGCGTCTTGTTTAATTGATGACTTTCCAGTAATTGGACGAAATATGTCTGGTTTCCTTGGCTTTGTTATTTGCCTTGCCACTGAAAGGGAAAAGGTTATTCACATGGCTGAAATAGATATTCTTGCAAATGCCTTCCTCTTTCCATTAACTGTATGGCATTTTACTGTAAGCATTTTTTTTTACATCCACTTAGATGTTTAATTGAGGTCTAATGCAGATTGTATGAATATATCTCCCCCAAATGTATGCAGCCCTGCCAAAGATTAGTTAATGTCACTCCCATTTTGGGATAATTGCACAGACTGCTTACAGGCTCAACAGCATCTTAGGAGGATAGAGGGAAATAAATCAAATTTATTTGAAAGTTCTGACTTCATCTCTTTGCAAGTATGTAAGCCTGGGGCTATTTCCAGAATAAACTTATTCTTTGTAGACTCAATTGCATAAATTTCTACTGTAGCAATGTAAGAGTAGACTTTAACTCTGGCTGTTGCAGCATCAAGTTTGACTAAGAAAAATGCACCCTGGAATTCCTGCTCTGTTGTGATTGATGACTATCATAAAACTAATTTGAACAGTTAGAATAAATGTTTTCAGGATGTGGACATTAGCCTATCTTTCACATTTTCTGAGTTTTGTTTGAGGCTTTTGTAATAGTATCTAACACCAACAAATCTATAATCTCAAATGGAATCTCTGCTAATAGCTGCTATTGCCTCATACAAATCATAAGAGATTAACATTTTGACTTAGCGAATATGCCTCTAAATGTTTGTACATTGCTTAATGCACTCTAGCCAGAATTCCAATTTCTGTTTCTGAGACACTGTAATAGAATGAATAAATAATAACAATTCAAGGCACAAAGCCCTGACTTCCAGTTTCAACTGCTTCTACATTTCCTAACCCTCATTATCTACAATAGTGATAGTGCCCAAATTTTCTCGTAATGTTAGCAGCCTCACCAGAAAGTAATGCCTCACAACTACCATAGAGCCTGCTTTCATTACACTATGGGTGTTTTCTTGAATAACCGGTAAACCTGGACAGTTCATAAAATGTTCAGATGAGCACGGAATTTTTGGAACCTTATGGTAATTCACCCATCACTGTTGGGGTATGGACAGTTTGGTTTGCAGTCTGTTGACTGCCTGTAGTAATAAAGCCAAGTCATTAGTTAGACTGTATAAAGGGTTTCCAGTTTAATCCATACATATTCTCTGCATGAATGGTACTGACTTTGAAACTGACTGTTCAGCTACGGGTATTCCTCTGAGCGAGATAATAGAAACCCAGCTGACTGGATTTAATCTACTGCAGAAAAGTTTATACATTCCCATCTTAGCATTTTTCATGTCAATTTTCTTTTGAAGTGTCTAATACATATCTGAAGTGACTTTGGTGCTGGGGTAGAAAACCTAGTTGGGTTGAATACTGTGATCTCAGGTGCAGGGATCAAATTATCAAGCTGACAACTATGCACTATACATTTCTCCAACCTACTTAAAATATTGAACAATATTTCAAAAGCTATGTTTGAGAATATGACTGTCTGAGCTTCATTTGCCTTCTAAGCCTTCAGAAATTTTCAGAAAGATCTGAAGTAAGCCATATCTCTAAACTTCAGAGTAACTATAGTGGGATACTGTTTCTTGAACTTACTTGTGCAGTCTTATGAATAATCTGATGGCCTAAAAGAGAGCAGCAGTAATTATGCAAAATAATGTCTAAACAATGAAAGGTCCTTAACTCTTTTATTTTAGACTAACCCTGTCACAGTCCTATAAACTGAAAATACTGGGTGTAAAAACAGTCCTATCTTTATTCTTATATGGGATCTGAGCTTCTACAAGTAGTCCATCAAAAAGAATTTGTTAGTTGTATGATTAAAAATGGCAGTAAATACAGATTCTGGAAACAAAGGAACTGAAAAGTGGAAACATAATCTTAGAGAACAGAGAATTTACAAACAAAGGAGGAATGAGAGGGAGAGTATTTACTAGTGAGTACAAAATCTTCAAACAATTGGAGAGTTCAGATTGTGATTTGGATTGCACAATTTCTACTGAAAACATTTTATACTGTTAAAAATAACACTGTTGATCTTTAATACATAACTGGGTGAAGCATCTCAGTTACTGGTTAAAATACTATTTTTTCACTAGGTTGGTGGGGGCTTTTGTTTTGCTTGGTTTGGTTGGTTGTTGTTTTTTATCTTCTTATTTAGCAGAAGGGTGGCAGCCTTGCAAATAATTTTGGACTCTCTTAGATTCTCAAGTAGGAAGAAGGGACCTTTAAAAGTCATCTAGTCCAACCTCCCTGCAATGAGATGGGACATCTTCAACTAGATCAGGTTGTTTAGAGCCCTCCCAGCTTGACCTTGAATGTTTGCAGGCATGGCATATCCACAACCTCTTTGGTCAATCTGTTTCAGTGCTTCACCACTCTCATTGTAAAACATATAACTAATCCAAATCTCTCCTCTTTTAGTTTAAATCCATTACCCACTTTTCTATTGGCCATGCTAAAAAGTTTGTCCCCATCTTTCCTGCAGGTACTCTTTGAATAGAAGGCATGGTAAAATTAGCAAGGGCAATTGGACCTAAGCATCGTCTCCTATATTAGCTTTACCTTCATTTGTTTCACTTAAATAAGTCTGTCTTGGGGCTTATCTACACAAATGGACAAAATCAAGATCACCTGACCACAACTTCATTCTGAGCTGTCTGAGATAGTTGTAGATGGGAAATACATTAGTGTGGCTAACACATGTTGTATCTTCCTGACTGATTATTAGCTCTGCTCTGTCTTGGTACCGACACAGAATTCATATATGTGAGCACCTATCCATCTTCCACTCAATAGGTGTCGGTTTCTCCCAGGTACTCTAGTAGAAATTGTCTGCACCCCTTTAAGGCTGATTCAATTTTTTCATGAAGATAAATGACCAGCCTTGCGCATGTTAGATGTTTAAAAACTCTTTTTGAGAAATCCTAATGAAATAATCAAAAGTTATTTTAGTTATTTTATATAGAGGGATTTAAATCCAATCTTTCAACTGTCATACTGATCTCATTTTTTATGTCAGTGTAATTTTTTTGTTTAATTCTTTTTTTTTATTTATTTATTATCATTTATATTTCTTTTTATTCATCTTTTTTTTTATTTCTTTCTTGTTTTTTGGGGGGATTGCTAATGTTTTACACTGAAATAAGGAAAATTAGAATAATAAGGGGGGCTCAAGCAGAAGATGATATTTTTTTTTCCAATTAATCTATTTGTTAAGAAAATGTGGTCTTTACAGGGCAAACACAATAGGACTTGAAGAGAATCAAAATACAACAATGTTGCTTATTCATGGGTATAATTTTAGTGTCATTTTCCAAACTGTTGGTGCAGGCTTGAGCTTGCCCAGGGAGGAGAGGAGACTAATTTACTCTCTATTTCTTTACACAGTATTTAGCTTTATACTGTTCACTAAACAGGGTAATTACAGCACCAATCTTTACAATACACACAGGCTGTAGATGTATTTTGGAAAATGTTCATTTCAACTTTAATATCTAAAATAAATATTAATGATCTCAAGTTAATAGAAAAATGTTTTGATTTTTTTTGTTTGTTTGTTTGGGTTTTTTTTCCTTTAAATCTAGCCAACAGTTTTGAAAATGCATATCAAGAGGGCTCTCATGCACCTAATATTTCAGGCCCAGAAGACATTGAAAAACTACTTATTTTTTGCTTTAAATAATCTCCTATTAAGCAGTATAAATTAAATACAGAAATTGAACATTAAGCAGATAGTTTTACTCACTGAAGTATAGAAGCAAAGCAAACAGTTTGCTACAGTGCTTGTATGTGTGCAGGCATTTCCTCTATATGATATATCCCCTGAAGGGCCTCTGGGAAATTCCGTCTTGTGGTGCTACAAATGAATTGCCCTCTTGTAGTACACCGTACCGTACTTCAGCAGCAGCCAACTTCCCAATGTCCTTCAACATATAAAGAATTACAGCAATTCTGTTGAGCAGAATGTGCCTAAGGGGAAACCTGGGAAGCTCTTGTTAAAATTCCATCACCAAATTAGGTGGAAGCTTGGAGTGATTTTCCACCCTCTGATGCAAATTGCATGTTCATGCAGAATGTGAAATGATCTCTTCCAGAGATGAATTATTTCTAGAGCTTTAATACAATTACCTTTGAAGAGCAAATATTTTGCCAGTTGGATAGAGATGAACTGCATCAAAGGGCAGGTTAATATACCTGTCTCCAGGCATTCTTACATTGCCTTAATTTTCTTGATATTGTAGCATTGGATGTTATACATTATTTATGATATGCTTGAAATTTGTCTTGTTTTTGGGTCAACTTTAACAGTTTTGGTGAATAAAATAAATTTATATTACATTTATAAACTATCTTGCACATTCTTCTAATACATTCAAAATTCTGGAACACTCATCTTAGAAAAAAAGAAGAGTTAATTACTTTGCAACATAAGGCAAGAGCAAATTGCAACATAAGAGCAAATCCTGCCTGACAAATTTGATGGCCTTCTATGATACAGCTGCAAACTTGGTGGATAGAGGCAGAGCAATGGACATCATCTACCTGGATTTAAGCAAAGGATTTGACAGTGTTCCACACGACATCCTAATTCCCAAATTGGAAATGGAGATGGATAGACCACTCGGTGGATAAGGAACTGGCTGGATAGCCACACTCAAAGGGTTGCGGTCAATGGCTCAAAGTGATGAGTGCTGATGAGTGGTGTCCCACAAGGGTCAGTACCGGGACCAATACTATTTAACATCTTTGTTGGAGACATGGACAGTGGGATTAAATGCACCCTCAGCAAGTTTGCTGACACCACCAAGCTTGGTGGTGTGGTCAACATGCTGGAGGGAAGGAATGCCATCGAGAGGGACCTGGACAGGCTTGAGAGGTGGGCTAATACAAATTGCATCAAGTTCAACCAAGCCAAGTGCAGGATTCTGCACCTGGGACATGGCAATCCCAGGCACGAAGACAGATTGGGCAGAGAGTGGCTGGAGAGCAACCCAGAGGAAAACAACTTGGGAGTTCTTGTTGATAAGAATCTCAACATGAGCCGGCACTGCATGCTGGTAACTCAGGAAGCCAAACATATCCTGGGCTGCATCAAAAGAAGCACGACCAGCAGGTTGTGGAATGTTCCACTCTACTCTGCACTCATGAGACCCCACCTGGAGTACTGTGTCCAGCTCTGGAGTCCTCAACAGAGAAAGGACATAGGACTTGTTGGAACAGGTCCAGCGGAGAGCCATGAAGATGATTAGAGGGATGGAGCTTATGAGGACAGGCTGAGGGAACTGGGGCTGTTTAGCTTGGAGAAGAAAAGGCTCTGGGGAGACCTTCTAGCAGCCTTCCAGTATCTGAAGGGAGCCTACAGGAGAGCAGGAGAGGGACTCTTTGTCAGGAAGTGTAATAATAGGACAAGGGGTAATGGTTTTAAATTTGAAGAGGGGAGATTTAGATTGGATATTAGGAAGAAATTCTTTCCTGTGAGGATGGTGAGGCACTGGAACAGGTTGCCGAGAGAAGTTGTGGATTCCCCATCCCTGGAGGTGTTCAAGGCCAGGCTGGATGGGGCTTGAGCAACCTGATGTAGTGGGAGATGTCCCTGCCTATAGCAGGGGTGTTGGGACTCAATGATCTTTACGGTCCCTTCCAATTCTAATGATTCTATGATAACATGTCCCTGTTGTAGGCAAATTAAAAGAATACCAAATGGTTTTAGGGTTTGAGGGATGCTTTTGAGAGAAGGGCAGCAACTGTGACTGTTTTTTCTAATCCTTAGTGCACTTATATATTCATATATTCTATCAGGTTAATACAGACAGCACATTGCTCTTGATAAAATATGCTTATTGAAATACCTTTTGCTTACTTAAAAAAAAAAAAAAGAAAAAGGAGGGAAGGAAGGAAGGAAGGAAGGAAGGAAGGGAGGAAGGAAAGAAGGGAGGAAGGAAGGAAGGGAGGAAGGAAGGAAGGGAGGAAGGAAGGAAGGGAGGAAGGAAGGAAGGGAGGAAGGAAGGAAGGAAACCCCAGAAATTCCTAGAATTCTAAGAATAGGGAGAAATTATTTTTAAGCATTTTGGGTATTAAAAAACATAAGGAAGAAAAGATTTTACATAGCAATTGCAGAATTGCCTTTAGTCTATATCATAGAATCACATCATCAGATGTCATATCTGGAGATCTTTTAACATAAGATCACTGCTCAGAGCAGGAGCACCCCATGTTAGTAACTCCAATGATAGCAACCACAACCTGTGCCCATGCTCATCACCCACACAGTAAAACCAGTGTCTCATATTTTCTATTTGAATTTGTGCCCATTGCCTCTTGCTCTGTGACTGGACATCATTTTGCAGAGTAGCAGAGTTTGGTTCTGCTGTCTTTGCAGCGCCCTTCCCTATCAGATATTTAAACACATAATATCCATCACCCCCTCTTCCCCTAACAGTCTTCTCCAGCCTGAACAGTCCCAGCTCTCTCAGCTTCACCTCATATAAAAGATGTTCCAAGCTCTTACTGGTGGCCCTTCCCTGGACCTACTGTAGTATGGCTATGTCTCCCTTCTCCTAGTGAACCCAGAACCGGACCTCATGCTTCAATTGTGCCTCACCAGTCCTGGGTAGAGGAGGATCACTTCCCTCAGCCTGCTGGCAATGCTTTTCATAATGCAACCCAGAGGCAGCTGGAATTCTGTTATGCAAAGGCACATCGGTGCCTCTCCAAGGGCAAGACTGGGTATTTTCCCTTGTTGACCTTCACAAGATACCTGCTGGTCCATGACTCCAGTCTGTCAAGATCCCTCTGAATGGCAGATTTGTAGCATCTGCAAACTTGTTGATGTTTGCAAAAAACTTGTTGACAACCTTGGTGTCTTGTCATTTAGGTCATTAATGAATATTCTAAATGGTATTGGAAACAGTACTGGTCCCTGGGACACATCACTAGTTAGTGGCCTCCAGATGGAATTTGGGCTGGTGATTCAACTGTCTGAGCCCAGAAATTTAGACAGTTTTCAGTCCACATAACTGTCTAACCCATACTTTATCTTTTGTCTATGAGCATTTTATGTGAGACAGTATCAAAAGACTTGCTCAAGTTGGGAAAAAAAATAATTATGCTCCCAGTGTAACAGTTTTGGCCAAGATAGAGATAATTTTCTTCACAACAGCCCAAATGGTGGTATGTTTTGAATTTGTTATGAAAGCATAACAGTGCTTTAGCTATTACTGAACATTTCTTATATAGTGTCAAGGCCTTCTCTGTTTCTTATTCTGCCCCCTCAGCATGTAGGCTGGGGGTGCACAAGAAGCAGGAGTCACACAGCTGGAACTGCTCACCTAAACTGACCAAAGATAACTTTTGTACTGTATGATGTCATGATCAGCAATAAAAATGTGAAGTTGGTGAGGGGTGGGAGTTTTTCCAAAATTGCTCAGGGGGTGGATGGAGACTGGTCTGCTGGTAGTGAGCAATGGCTTTTCCATCACCTATTGAGGTTTGGTTTTGGTTTTCTTTCACCCATGAGTTCCCTATTTTGTCTTTTCAATTTCTCTTCCATCCCACTTCAGGGCAGGGATATGTGTGTGAAAGGCTGTGTGGTGCTTAGCTGCCTCGAAGGGTTAAACACACTCTCTCAGCCACTGACATTCTGCTGTAGAAAGCCATCACTGTGGTCAGATATGATTTCCCCTTTGTCAATGCATGCTAACTACTCCCAATTTTTTTTTGTTCTTGTTTTTGTTTGGAAGGTTTCTGAGAATTATTTGCTCCGTCATCTTCACAGAGATTTAGGTGCAGCTGTTCAGTCTCTAATTCTCTGGATTCTCTTTAGCTTCAGATATCCTGATATAGCTGCTGATTTCTGATCAATATTAAAAAAAGAATAATAAAAATAATAACTCAGTTTTGATCCTAGTAACAAACTGATCCAAATTTAATCTTTCCCTAGTCCCTTTGACCATCTCAGAGTTGGAATATCTCTTGACGCTTTATGCTGTAAGGAAAGTGTTTTGCTTAAAAGGAAGAGCAGAAAAATACTTCTTCCTCAAAAAAAAAAAAACAAAAAAAAAAAAAAAAAAAAAAAGAACAACTCAAAACCTACCAAACCAAAAAACAAACAAAACCAAGAATGAAAGAAATAGAAACTTGCTTTTAAAAATTTTCTTAATCAGTCCAGGACTCCTTGCTGGCAGCAGATCAGAACTCTCACAGAAATATGGGATGTGTTGTCATACTATCACAGAAGTTTTCACTATGTTTAACTAGATGCTGAAGAGATAATGTGAGAGGTGGTGTGTCTGTGATATGGAGAATGAGACATTGTAGTGTCATTGTGGGGGTGTTTAAATGCAAGTGAGAGTGGAGGCTCCAGTTGGTGTAATCAGGTATCAGAGACAATGACTTTGCTTTATTACCATGGCACAAAGAATCACAGGAAGACAGGGCTGGAAGAATTCTAATGAGACTACTTATCTCGATAATGCACAAGGAAGGATAAAATACAGTTATGTTAATCCTGCTAGTTTTGCCATACATATTTTAAAAGACTTCTACTGATGCACATTCCACAGAAATAAACAAATCGTCAGCAGAGCCTTTAGCAGATCTAGGTAAAGCAGGGGTATGGTAGTTTGTCTGGAATAAATCAGTAGGTTATAGCAGTAGGAACAGTAGGAACACTGTGATAAATGAGTAGTCCCTTGATTAAAATCCTGTCTAAATATCTTTTATACATACAATTTAAAGAACTCCAAAAAATTCAGCTGATGTCAATCAATACAAGCCCATTGACTTCAACAGAACTAAGTCAATTTTTGGCATCTGAGGCTGGTTCTAAATTTCATAGTTCAAACTCATCATAAAACAGAGAGAAGAAATTTAAGAAGACAAATGACCAACAAAATTGAATTGATCTGCAAATGTGGAGTATTTCTTACCATAAAATATTTTGTTAGCAGATAGTGGATTTTATCAAATAATTTCAAGAATCTCATTTAATAGTGGAGGAACTTAAGTTACAGTTTGTATGTTTTACCCTTCAGCATCGCCCATATAAATGCTTGAAAATAGTTTTTTTAATGGAAAGACTGCAAAATCTCCATAACAGTAGCAGAACAAAGAAATTCAGCTGCAATAAAACAGCATAAAACAGTTTTACTAGAAGAATATGTAGGCAGTTCATCACTGCAACTGTAACAACACTTTAAGTAACAGGATGTCTGCTCCCCGGGCACAGTGCAATTAAAATGGGTTCACAAAAAATGTGTTCATTAGGCTGAATCTGCTCACAACAAGGATGTAAAAATAGCCATCAGATTAACTTTGATGTAGTTAGTTTCCTTTCTTTATCTTTTCCTCTTTTTCCCTCTCTTCTGTACTTGAAGGGAAGATAGTTTTCATTTATAGACACACATTTAAGATGCTAAGTTATGGTCATTTTATTGATTTTTCCTACATGAGTTTCACATGGGAATTTGTGTTTCTCATATTAAAGTCCATATTGCTTATTCATTGGACTAGATAATGGAAACAGCATATGAGTTAACTATAAGTATCTTGTGTTTGGCGTTTATGCTAGCGGCCTTTTTGTCAGACAAGGGAACGACATTTTCTGTTGCATGATAGAATTTTATTACTCTGAGAACGAAAAATGTGTCACAGGCATTTAAAATCTGTTTAGAGGATCTGATTAATCTAATAGGGGAGCAGATGAGCTATCCTTTCTTTCTCTTTCTCTCTCTTCCTGTTATATTTCCTCACTCACTTGTGGCTTTTATTATGGCAATTTATCTAGATCTAGCAGAGCTGAAGGGGAATATGGAGGAAGAAGTGCTTCTCTGTGTAGTTAATAGCTATGCTGTGACATGAATGGTTGTTTCAGGTTACAGATAGAGTGATGAAGCTAATACAGCTTCTAGTAATTGAACTCATTTGAACTGATTCTATTCTGACTGATAAATGATGTAAATCAGGAGTAGCTCTAGTTGCACATACAAGAATGGTGAAGGTTTGCTGAAGATCAGGACCAGATGCTATCTAATAATATACCATAAAATGGAGTGGTTTTTTTCACACTTGCAAAGGAATCTGGCTATTTGTTATAATCCTGTGCAAGATGTAATTATTTAATAGTATTAATGGCCAAACCCTTGACGAGACTAATTGTTGATGGTT
This sequence comes from Pedionomus torquatus, assembly GCA_013398155.1. NCBI lineage: Eukaryota > Metazoa > Chordata > Aves > Charadriiformes > Pedionomidae > Pedionomus > Pedionomus torquatus. The sequence goes on along the minus strand of VZRU01006495.1, from coordinate 234,246 downwards.
GTAGTTTCAAAATAATGCAGATGCAATCTAACAAGAAATATAAAGTACTACATTTCTGAAAAATAATGCTGGAAACTATTTTTCCATATGTGGAAATGATGTTCCCACATCAAAAGTTTCAAAAGTGACTGATCCTGTACTCATTCTCAGATGTCTAAATTGAAGCACATACAGACTTACATTAGACTTTCCTGTCATTTTGACAGAATGTATCTGGATACCTTCATTTGACCTTCTGAGAAAAACTCCAGTACATTTTCTTTACAAATGACCTTCACTTCCAAACCACTAAATATATCATAATTCTCATTGTCAGGAAAGGGAGGTAAGATGGGAGAAAAATCAAAGTGGGTCTGGATCTGATAAAGACTATTGCAATTTGAGCAAATATTAAGTGGAACTGATGTTCTGAAGTCCCAAGTTTCTGTCATAAAGAAAAAAGATATTCTGGTCAGCAGGTCCATAATATAGAAAATTTGTGCTTAACTTGAACATTCACTAAGCCATAGCAGTTCTGTCACTGCCTGTGCCCAGAGAAGCTTCACAGTCAGCATAAAAGTCAGTGAACAGCCAGAAACTTAATATCTCCAGAACACACACAATACAAGGTCACTTACACACACAATGCAAACATTGCTTATAGGCTTGCATTTTTCCTGCGCAGTGGGTGACCTTGAGCAGATGACAAAACACTGGGAGATAGCTTAATGTAAATTAGAATAGTTCTAAGGAAGGCAGCCTCTGAAACAGTACCTGTATATTTTACCAGAGTTTTAGCTTCTAGGACATCCAAATCAGGCAGGAGTCACCTCTGAGTATGTTTCTAGAATCTATTTAAAATAATTTAGTGTCCCTTGATTACACCTCTGAAATGTGACTATTTGTGGATTATCCTTAAGAGAGGATTTCTTCTCTGCATCCCAGGTGGATGGAAATTATTGCTTACAGCCTTGAGTATATTCTTTTACACATCTTTGTGTTCAGCATTTTCTGATTATTCTAGTCTAGTTTCTTTCCCAGAAAATAATTTATTTTTTCTTTAAACCATTGCTCTAATGAAGCTATCCTACATGCACTGTAGAAAAGACTCAGAAACTACATGTGGTTTTGAATTCCACTTCAGGGGCAACTTGCTTTTAAGTCAGAATTTGGTATAAATAACTTATGGGAAACCTTTTTGCGGATGGGATACAGATAAATGGATAGCATAGCATGAAAAATGGAGTCCACATTCAGGCTTACAGAGCCTTAGCAGAAAGCTAACAAATTTGAATAGTGTCCAAGTCAAATGGTGTACTGAATATAGAATCATAGAACCATCTAGGTTGAAAAAGACCTTTAAGATCATCAGCATTAACCTAACTGCCAAAACCACCACTAAACCATGTCCCTAAGCACCACGTCAATGACTTTTAAATAGTTCCAGGGACAGTAATTTAACCACTACCCCGGGAAGACTGTTCATATTGAAATAAGAAATACTGAGTCCTGGCTGAAGTCTTAAATTCTGTCCCTAGCTATGCAATGAAGTTATGTGAAGGATTGCTAACCATTTGTGATTTATGTGAAAGGACCTTTACCCGAAGGCAAGTAACTATATTGGCTTTTGTTTTGGGTTTTTTTTCTTCTTCCAAAAGAACTGGCTAGAACTTAGGCTAAAGTTTTGATTTCTTCTCTGGCTGCAAATCTCAACTTTAACTCCTCCTGTGTTAAAGCAGGCACTAGCCTCTGACTGCAGGCTGCTTTTTATGGGAGGACATTCGCCTCCTATTGAGAAAGTTATCTCAACTGGAAGAAACCAACCAGTTTCTACAGTTCCATGGTTCTAGTGACCACAGCACCTTTCCAGCAGGGTTCATTTCTGAATTTTGATCTCTGCTCAAAGGCCTGTTTCTGTAATGACATATACTGTACGTTATTCACCCAGGCCAATACCGGGAAAAGCCCTTCAGCTTGTAACAGACACTTGCCCAAAAGCTCTCAACCTTCATTCTTCTGAGTTCACTGAAGAGGAACTTTAGGTTCAGAGAAAAAAAAAAATCTATTTTTTGCTAAGCTATAAATAGAATATTAAAAAAGAAAACAACAACTGAAAAACAAAACATATTAGCAATCACCCCAGCTGCATGGCATAGAGAGCACATGTGTAAACATATATATTTGTTTGTATGTGTTGTTTTTATGTAAAAATATTTAGAATTTTGTGAACAGCTGCAATACAAATTAAGCACTATTAAAATTCTCTTTAGCTATGGTAGGTCTTTATAGATTTTCTCTGTCAATAGCTTCGGTACTACTAAATATAAAATAATCTAGAATCTTCCCACTCTATGTTATAAAGAACAAAAGCATCCATACAGCCAATCACATCTCTCATTATTTAATATGCCATTACAAAATTTCTCTTTTAGTGTACAGTTCTATAATAAAGTTGTTTGATTTTTCCTGTATACCTTTGCGTAATTAAATGTTTCTACTTATGGGCTGGATATCTGCCCCTTCACATCTGATCAAAGGAAGATAGGTGAGTATAATCTATCCCCGAATAATCATTGTTTGGGATAAAATTATAAAGCAGCCCTCTGCTTAGCTGGAACAGAACAGCTACTCTAACTTTTCATGCTGTCATTGGCAATCTGGAGATGACTGCAAAAAGTAAAAAGTGTAATACTAACCTTGGCCAAATTTCTATATCCCAGTGCATTTTCTTTCCCTGTGGGAGCAAGTTCACCTACCTGAGACATACATTGCACTTACGCTTTTTCACAGTCTATTTGAACAATCTTTTCTAAAGTGAATGCAGGACTTAGCTCCCAACAGCTAGGTATATGCATGTAGAGTATCCAAGGCATCCATCCACCCAAGACAGGCAGATATATCACTTCTGCACAATCCTGTCCTCCTATACAGCCCTGCTCTGGGAGACATATGCTTTTCTGAAGTGGTAGCTGGATATCAGGTGTGATAGAGTACAGCAACTAAACCATCACAGAGTCCATGTGTCAGTGCATTAGCAACTGAATCCTGGCATAAATGTCTTGAATGACTGTTGAAAGTCAATAAAGGTTTTCAGAGGGTTATATACATCATCAAAATGTATGTATTTATAACAGACTATTGAGACTAGTTCAAAAACATATCTGAGAACACTGGAGTAAGAAAAAACAATCAAAAATTAGAAGGGAAAGAGAGAAATTACTTAAAATTTGAGGCAACAGAAAGAGCTCTCTGTGCTAATATAGATTACATTTCTTGCACTTTTGGGAGTGGAACAGAAGATCTGTGATTTTTGCAAACCTTCTGTTGTCAGAGAAAATCTATGTGTGTTCTTCCTCCTGTTACTACACGAGAACTATTCTCTGTCAGTCTGGTCTCTCAGCTAAAATATTAGAGGTCTGGAGGAGATCTCACTGTTACAGCTGTGATGCAAGCCATGGATGACAACACAATAGAACATCATGAAAATTGCGGGAAAGTAAAGTGTTCAACCAGTAAAAATCCACTAGGAAAAATACTAGTTGTGTCTTCATATGCATTGTTTGAACCACATGCACTAAAGTAGGCTGTTCACTACACACTTAGCAATAAATAAAAAAAAAAGATTGCAAACTACTGGCTATTAGAAAAAGTCCTCTGCATTGTGCAATTATTTAAATTTATAGAAAAATGTTACAGTATCATACAATTAACAAATGAACTACAGTGACTATGCACAAGAAAGCTAAATTAAACTTACATGGATTCCTTAACTCCACTCCAGACTTCCTCAGTCAATATATTGACCAACTTCTCCTTTTTGTAGTTGCTTATATCACATACAACTATTTCCTTCTGGTTTTAGCTTGTTTCTTAAGAAGTGTATGAAATAAACATCTAGTTTTGGGTTAGCAAAGCCCTGAATCTTGGTTTCAGTGAAGAATTATTGGATCAATTTAGTTGCCCACAGATAGTCATCTAATGTTGTATATGTTTTCCCAATATGTCCTACCTTGCCTTCAGCTGCCAATCCAGAAAGTGCTCTGTTCTTCCACTTAACAATATTTGTTTCATTCAGCCCTGCCAAAGTACTATCACAGAATCATAGAATCATGGAATGATTTGAGTTGAAGGGATCATAAAGATCGTATGGTACCAACCTCCCTGCCATGAGCAGGAACACCTCCCATTAGAACAGTTTACTCAAAATTGTTACCATCCCACACAAAATGTGGTTAAATTTTGGAACAATATTGGGTGTAATAAATTCTTCCAAGAAACAAACTACATGTCCTGTCCTCCTATGGAGTTGTATGTTATTTCCATAGAAACCACTCTAGTACATAACTTTGCAGAAACATTGAAAGCAAAATTGGATGATTCTTTCAGTTTCTTTTCAAAGAAAATCCTTATTTCATTTTCTTGTCCCTTAATTACTGGACTATATGGAGCAGTGCTGCAGCTCTATTCAAATTGTACCTGAGCTGACTGATTTCCAGTACTGTGTGATCAGCTAATAAGCATTCTAAAAGAAAGATAACTGTCATGATCTTTTATATGGTTTTCTGTCTCTGAGGGAGCTAAAGGGACCAATGTTTGCTTTCAAGACCACTTTTCTTGAAAGTCGGTGGAATTTTATATCTTTCAAACCTTCAATATATCTTTCAAACCTTCAATAGTAGTTACAATTTGTCAGTCAGCTTGAAGGTATCAGATGAGTGACTGACAGGCATACAGTTAAACGTAGTGTACCATAATGTCCTCTTTCCTTAGGAAACTAAGCTAAAAATATGTCAGTGTGAAGATGAGCTTAACTGGTTTTGGGAAGAAATACTTTCTTTTAGTCCTATGCTTCTGGTTGAGTATGTATTCATCATCAAAAGGGAATCTGTGTCAGACAAAACAGAGAAATTTGTTGAACAGCTAACAATTCAACTCCAATAGTAACAACCTGAACAGCTGTTTAGATATCTCTTTTAGTACATAATCGCATATAACATTTTTTTAATTTCCCATCATTCAATATAAAAATGTTCCCACTCTGCAATTCTGTGTCTGAAAAACAGAAAATAAAGCTACTATTTGGAAGAAAAAAAAACCTGTGATATTGAAGTCACAGTGTCACAAATCAACCTCTGCATAAAAATCCTATTTAAAAGAGAAAGATAAACAATAGTTGCCCAAAGAAGACAATTGGGAGACTTTTTCCTGCACCAAACCCCAATACCCTTCCCCCAAAACCCCTCTATACCCTACCATGAATTTAGATTTAATTAGATCAGAGGGCATCAAAGCTGAACTTTTGGAACACATGGAACACCTTTTAACCCTTCTGGGACCAAGACATAGTCCCATGCTGTGAGGTTCGGTATAAATCCTCTTGTACTGGACTCTGTCTAGCACTTGTATATAGACACACCAATTAGCACATTCCACTTAAATACATACATGGAGGGATTACTTAACTGACTCTCTCCACCCATTTCCAGTGAACAAGATATAAAACACCTTGTAATGAATCTGAGCAAAATTTAGCAAAGAACAAAATGTGTATTTAGAGTGGATTTTAATGTGCATGAAGCATATTACTTCAATAACTAAGAGCTCCATTGGACATAGTTCAATTATTGAAAAAGAATCAAAAATTGATATGATTTATAGAGCATGGAAATAGGATTCAGTAAGACTAAATGTAGAGGGAATGTTAGAGGAAAGACTATACTAGTCTTCGCTACAAAATGACTAGGTCTGACTGTAGACGTGAAGTTGGGTTAGGTTTTGTGTGTGCAAAATTGTCAGGATTAACCCAAAGCAGACATGTGACACACGACAAAATTGGGCAATGTAATCAACCTTGTCACCAGAAGTGAGCTGAAACAGAATTTTTGCTGCAGACAGCAGAGAAGAAGAGATTGGAAAGTTGATACATAAGTTTGTCAGAAAGTGAAATCAAAACAGGCTGCATGTTCAGTAACATTAAAAGCTTTCAGCTACTTCTTTCAATGCTGTAAATCTGACCTCAGTGAAAGGGGTCTGGATTGTTGAAGGAACTGGAACAGCGAACTCTCATATCTTTGTGAAGCTGTCAGAAGCTTCTGGTATCAACCACCACTTGTCCTGAGTGTGTTTAAGGCCAAAAAAGCAAAACCCAGAGCATTTGTGTTGGGTTATATATAAACCTGGTAGAATTTCTGCTGTTTGACCATAACATAGAAGCAAAAAGAATTATCATTTTCTTGTACTTCTCTTTGGTGTCTTTCTTTGTTTCATGATTGTACTTACTTTCTCAGAAATAAATTATGCTAGTAGTATAAACTGGACCTCTCACTGTCATCAGTCTGTTTTAATCTTTTCAAGAATAATCTAGATAAAGTCTCTAGTTCTTATTGCTCCCATCTCCTTTGATTTTCTTCTCCTTTCTTTGATAACAAGTACTGTAGCTTTCCTTTCTATGTACAACATACAGTACTCTCAGCATTTCCATCCATACACAGAAAGCTACATTCCAGAATAACATAGGGTAACATGAATAATTATTTTTAACTTTAGGATCAAATTATATTAAGCTTTATAAATGGTTTTTAAATCTTCAGAAATGTTTTACATAAAAATCTGTATGATGAAATTATGCATGCTGGAATTAGGAAAAGAAGCTGGTGTCTTCTTTTTGAGGTACAGTCATAGTTTTTCAAAATCATTAAAAAATGTCTATTGTCTATGCAGGCAAGAGAATTTATAAAAGTAAATACGTTTAACTATTTGTTCTGAATAAAAGTAGATCTTAGAGTAAGAGTACTTCTCTGAGTAAGAAAAAAGTTATAGGAATGCAGTAGAAGCTTTTATAAAATCAACATAATTTAGCCAATTAGGTTTATGAAGAGGAGAATGTAGCTGATTGTTTCTGAAGGGTCAGCTGATCTGAAGAAAACATACAAGAACAATCCAAATTATTAAAATAAACAATTATAAATGTAAAGCTAACTGTTTTCAGTTGTATGTGATTACATTGAGCTGAGATTTAAACTGCACAATAGGGGTGAACAACCTAACATCAAATCCTCCATACTTCGGTAGACAAGTAGAATATACAGGAGATCAGAGACATTGTGAGGCTAAAGATAGCGAAACACATAGTTATTTGAAACGTTGATATTCTTTATTGCTGTTTTTGAGATGATCATTTCAGTGTGCTTTTTCACAGTCTTTATAAGAAGAAATCCTAATCTATATAGGAAAATTATTATGAATGAGTATGAGAAGCAAATGGCTCTTTCCAGCTAAGATCCTAGTCCTAGGTATATATCTCAGAATATATGGAATAATGCTGTTAGCAGAGGATATATTTCCCTTGACAGAACAATACAAAAGAGGAAAAATTTTTGTGAAGTAGTTAAATCCATTATGAAATATATACAAATTGTATTTGAATAGGGCTTCGTTATACTATAATATCTGTTTTCTTGATGAAGTCAGAGAATTTTAGTGCAATGTGAAAAACTTCATTTGATGAAACTCATAAGAAAGATAGTATTTCATTTTCTATAATTTCCTTTGGTGAAATTGCTATGATCACTTTGTAGGGAGATGAAAATTCACCCAAGAACAATAAATAGTTTCATTCATAATTTGTTAAGTTTTGTTTAAATTTTGTAGTTGTCTTGCTGAAGTATACTTTTAGCTCTCTTGACATGTCCCCCCCTTTTTTTTTTCCCTCAAGAAATTTGAAACATAATTGCCTTTAAAACAAAAGATACGTTGCTTTCTTTTCACTCATGTGCTATCGCTACTCACAAAAAATTTGAAGGTATAGTTGTGATATATTGTACCAATTATGCAATGCTGCAATAGTGTACTGTGCAATAAAAGAGACTTCAAACAAATCCCAGAAAATGAAGTCTTCTGCGCTGTTGCTTATCTTTTCCCAAATAATATCTAATCACAGAAGAAATTTGTGTCCAAAGGTTTAATGCCTCACTAGGACATTTCCACTGTGTGGAAAGGCACCTTGAATACTTTTCAAGTACCTATTTTATCAGATTTTACTTACAGCTCATGACATTGTCTATGCAAACTTTAATTTAAGTTGCCTGGGCTCTCAAAATAAGACAAAATTTAAAAATACTATATATCCCCAAAACCTTTCAACTTGACAGTATTTTCATATGAGAAACCTTATTACAAAGAAAACACAGCTATTGAACATCTGCTGGCAACAGTCAAATTTAGCTCACTGAAAACTGGAAGTAAGTTCAAGTGAGTTAGTAATTGCCCAGTACTCTTTAAGAAAAGCTTCACTCATTTGTTACAGGTTCAAGATTTGAAAAAGTACACCTCATTTCTGCTTGCAACAGTTCTTGTTTTATTTCATTACTTTGTTAGGGTATCATGCTTAAAATGATAACCTGGATATTCCTCTCAAAATAAATTAGCAATAAGTGTCATGAAGTCAGTGAATTACAGTGTAAGATGTGGATAAGGCACAATAGTCCTTCTGGAAACAGTATTCACTAAAGTATAAATAAGGAAATAGCTAAAATGATAAAGAACATAGGGTACACTTTACCCTTCCAAAATCTATTTTACTTGTTAGAACAGCTAGATACCACTTAAGTAAAATAAAGTTGAGGGTATTTTTGGATTTGAGATAAGGGAATGAGAGTCTGGATTTGTTCACGTCTCTGGATTTTTATGCCTTTATGGAGGATGGAGATTCTCACAAGTCCTCCTCTTGTTACTATTATGTTTATATAAATTATTTTTATTGTTTTTAACATCCAATGCCAGATTAAGTTCTAGTTGAGTCTTCATTAAATTATCAATGATGACCTATTATGGATCACCATTTCCATTCCTAAAAATTTAGTTCCGACTTTGGAATTTTTATCTTGATTTCTCCATAATCATATGACTCCATAAACTCAATAAAATCTTTGTAGAAGACAAAGAGGGAAAGTAAGCACAAAAATGCAGAAAATTCTTCAAAATACCCAAGTTGAGGCACCCTTTGTCTCTAGGTAGCTAGCTAAAATTCAAATCTGTGAATATAATTACAGTATAATTTCTATAGTTCATCTGCCTCCCTGCAAGGAAAGTCAGAGCTTCCAAACTTCACTTGAAACATTTTTTCTCTGCAAAGGTTTATAAACAATCAAGCAACACCTCTCTCTCCCCCATCCCCAAACAGCAACAACCCCAGAACTGTGTCTCTAATAATCTCTTGACAACAGAGAAAAGGAATTAAAGGAAAACTTGACTAGCCAGCTAGAGTCAGCACAGAGGCATAGGGCTACAGCCCCTACCATGTTCATACTAGGTCTCCTTGAGATCTTCCTGAGTATTCCAGCCTGTCCTGCCACTGTCACTGCATCAAGATGTGGGTCTCCCCTAAAGTCCATCTATCATATCTGTCAGTTCTGCACACAGTCCCAAAAGCCTCTAGAAGCCTATATACAGACAACTGAATCTTTGATCAGGTGTATAAGCCCTTGAAGTCCTGATTGTGGTGATTAATCCACAATTTTATAATCTAAGTAAAAGAACACATCATGTCATCTTCAAACCTTAACACATCCTGTCTGTCCTCGACCATCCTCCAGTTGACCATATACAAGATCAAGCTTCTCCTGTAGGTTAATTTTTACCAGGCTCACATGGCTGTCTTAAGTACCTAGGTCATGTCAGATTGTACTAGACACTTAAATGTAGCACTTAAATGTGAGTCCTAGAACTTCTTTATTATTACAAGGTCTTTACCTTGTATGTGGACACCAATGGTAAACACACTTGAAAGTACATCTCTCAGTCTGAATATGAACTGTAACCCGGGAATGTGTTCAAATATGATACTTCCTATGGGACAGTGGTAAACTTCTGGAGAGGAAACTGGAGTCCAAGTAGAATACTTCTAAATGGCTTCCATTCATGACTAAGCAGGAAAAAAAATATCAGTACGTAGGTGATATTATTTCAAAGTTTTGTTATTTCTACTGAATCCTTCATGAAAATTTGTTTCTTAATCCGCAGTTCTCTAAATGAAAACCACTTTATATTACACGAAGAAACACAGCTCATTATGAAAAAAAGGAAACAGCTAACCCTTGCCTTGAAGTTGAATTAT
>VZRU01006495.1:208861-224083 GCA_013398155.1 Pedionomus torquatus | reverse complement strand
AAAAAAAAAAAAAAAAAAAGAAGGAATTTTTCAAACTATACAAGCCAATCAAATGGATCAATGACTCAATTCAGTGGAAAGAAAATCTTGCAATGAATGTGACTCTAAAAAATATGTTTTATATAATATATCATATTTATGTAGTATAATTTAAAAAAAAATAATAAGCATAGCTTGTTTCAAATAATACAAGTTAATGTGATTATTTTTCCAGTACTTAGAAACCTCTTACCATAAATAAACCATTTTTAAGAAATATTTGCAAAATAAAAATCTAAAAGCTGAATGTCGATCAAATTTTGTGTAGGAACTACAAGCAAGGTATATATTATTGTGTGAACTTTTTTACAGATCTTATTAGCATAAAATTGAATGTTTCATTCATGACTGCACTTGCAGGACTGCAAAAATCCAACATGACCTCACTGATTTTTGGAACGGAGGTAGCAGAGCCTTTCTGCAGAATGCATTTATAATATAAATGATTCATATGTCATTTTTCCAGCATAGCTGTGAAAACGTGCTATACTTCGGTGCCTTTATTGAAACCTTAGAAAATTTTATCTTCCCTTATGAATATCACTTGTACATTTATCTTATTTACTCCCTATTCTGGTGTAGTTTCCTTAAGACTTTTAAAAATAAGTTGCTTCTGATGGAAGGAATTCAGTTTTACAACACAGAATTTTTGTAATTAAATTCAATGTCAGGGTAGACTGAAACCTCCACTATGTGAGTTAATTATACAGTTTTATATACATCTATATATATTTATCCACAGTTTTCAATAATATCATGGAAAATAAAATCAAAATATTTCAGACAGTTGGAAAAAGAAAAATATTTAAAAATATATTTAATTTGTATTTGTAATCTATATGTATTCTTAGAAGTTTTAAATAAAATTAAATACAGTCCTCTTAATTTGATCACTTCAAGTATTCTGACAAAGTTAGAAAACCTTCAGTGACATTTGGTATGTTACATTTTGTTCATTGTTATTGTGCCCCTTTTGTGAGTAGCACGAGTTTGCTAAATTTTCATTTTAATCAGTTTTGTAGATCCTATTTCATGCACATTCATGTAAAATGCTAAAGGATGATGGTCTTGGACTGAAGTTGCATTCATAGTATAAAAATGAATACAGGAAGCAAAAACATTAAATGGAAAAGAGTGATTATTTTGTTTTCTAATGTGGATTGGTAAATATCTTCTAAATATTTTTGAATTCCTCTCTGATAGAATAATGTTTATTTTACCTTATTATTTATTATTTTTTTTACCCTTTTACATATTATTTATTAAAGTTCTTTTTCGTTTTCCTCTGTCTATGAATACTGGCTGATCATTTTGTCGGATTCTGATGAGTGAATAATTTTTTAAATTTATTATATAATTATTTGTTAATTTATTGTTTCTTACTTTTCTGTATTTTTTATAATTTAAAAAAATATTATTATTTACAAATAATGAGAAAGTAACATATTTTCAAAAACTATAGTATCCATAAAATATAACTCTACTTTTTAATTGCAGAAAAGCATATCAAGTTCCTTATTCCACACATTATGTTTTGTTCTTCTGAGCTGTCCTGATTGAACTTGTCCACTGCTACAATTCATAAATATTTGTTTCCCAAACATCCATATTTCACACCCATTTATTAAGATTCTAAGAAACCATATATCTGAAAGGTGGAGAGTTCACTTTGATTGCTTGGCAATTCACAGAAATACTTTGATCTACCTCTTTCCTTTCAGAGATTAAATACATATAGAAAAAGTGATCTGTATTCTTCAGGTCATGATACAGCTAGCCATGTTTTTTTTTTAACAATCTACATCAGCAAATCAAGAATACTTCCATATATACCATCTGCGGAAATTACTAGAGATTATCATAATGTGGTTTTGCATATGCAGGAAATAAATTATGGAATATAAGTGGGAAGCAAAGCTCCTTATCCATTTGTCATTAGTGTGAACATTTAGAACTATAAAGTCTCTGCTTTTGACCAGTACCAAAATCTCTGATGCAAAAGACTATTGAAGTTGATGACTGTCAGCATCAAGGGCGTCTGTAGTCTGTTCTAATAACATAAGCTTGTCAACAAACTGCAAATGCAGTATAACACTACCATGGCTATATTAGACAATATTGTCTCCATCTGTGTTATTGTTTACCCACTCCAAAAATCCTGTATCCGTATATGATAAGTGAGGGTGACAGAAAACATGTTTGCTGTTGTGAGACAGTGGCTTAGAGGTGGCTGCTGTCTTGATGGACTTGTTTACTGAGCATCTGGATCTATAGTTTCAGAAGGACTGCTGTGGAGCATGAACTTATGCCTGGAGTAAATCTTCACATAAGTATATTTTAGAGGCAGGAAAAGATTGCAATATGCTCAGTGAAATTAGTAACATAATATTGAGCAGTCTTTTGAAATTAGAAGTTAGAAATTTTAAGTCTTTAGAATCCAGAAGGAAATTTGATCTTTCAGAATTACCTGCTCAGTTCCCCGATGCTACGCAGCACCAATGTTCTACTAAAATAATCGCCTGTTCAGATGGATTTTTTTTGTTGTGTGTGTATGAGTGGTTATTTTTACAGGGTTTTTTTTTGTATATGCATAATGGTGAAGAACTAAATCTTCCCAGTTCAGCTGGTTCCTCTATGGGTTGCTGGCTTCTCCAGTGTCTGTTTCCTTCCACTTCTGATTGAAATATTAGAAAGCAGTTGAAAATATTTTATTCTAGAGGTATTGTAAAATAAATCAAATTAATTGTATATCTTCAGTGTCAAGACACTGCAGATATTATCATGTCACATTGCATAACTAGTATTTTATATTGGGATAATTGCCAGAGTCCTCTAGTGTGTTAAACAACAAAATACACCCATTTGGAAATATAAAGAGTAATTTTAATCAATCCACAAGATTTTGGCATTCAATTCAATAAGTGACTCATTTCAATAGCTGAATAATTTAAATTCAAATGATTTTTAGAACTTGTACTTGAGACAACTGATAAATAGCATAGCACAGGTCCATATTTCTTTTACGGTAATTCTATTTCAATTGCTAATAACTGTATTACCCTTTTGTAATCAAGACCAGAGGCTGGTTGTTAATGTGCATGCTGCCATAAGAGATAGGGAATAGTAGCTAAATAAACATTTCTACTCAATTATTGTATGGAATGAACTATTTTCATAGACCCTGTATACAATTTGTGTATTCATTCTTCCAGTACTATGATGATGTGTGGAGACCTCTTTTCTCTCAAATATTTTATTTCATTCCGTGTTATAGCTCTTTTACGAATACTAGATGTGAAGTACAGAAATTGGCTAATACATGCCTGATACATTGCTGCTCAGGAGTTCATGATACTTGAAAACAAATAGAAAACTTAAGATTCATTTAGAAGTCCGACTCTCCTATTTCCAAGTACCATGTTTCCACAGGTCAGAATGAAGTATGCTGTTGGCAAAGTTTACTACCAAAGAGAAGAGCCTAGGGGATGCTCAGGTTGTCTCGTGGTGGCAGGCTTACCAAAGTAACAGGCAAAGTAACAGAAAGAGCAGACCAGCTTTCTGGTTTAGAACATGCAAGATATTGCAGTGTGCAATAACAAATATGAATCATAAAGCCTCTGCAGTGTCATACACCAATTTGCTTATATCCATTTCACTTAGCATGTATAGTGACATATATATATATATTTAATAATTGTATTGTGCATTCCTGATGCAATTGTGAAAATAAACAGATTTTGCAGAAATGAAACAGGAGCTTATAGTAATTGTATGAAAGCACGTGTTTTTTAGCAAGAAGTTGATGCTGGTCCTTCAACTACATCACTTTTGAAATATGTATAAGGAATTTATTGTTTCATATTAAGCAACACAAGGAAAAGTGGGGAAAAGAGTGTAGGAAGGGATCAAAGGGGCTTTCATATTCAAACTAAACTTTGAAGTTGATACTTTCAATATGTTTATAGAATTAATGTATATAGATTTCAGATTATAATCAAATACAGTAACAGACTTAGAAATATAGATATAAAAACGCTTGATGTGAATCATGAGCTCATGTTGTTTCAGACGTGCCTGTTCATGCTGTGCATTTGTGCTGATTGAAGTGAAATACAAAAACTAAGCTACGGACAGATGATTGTCTTCGCAAAGGCTATAAACTGCTAGACTTTTACTAGAATTGTGCCACTTGGGTAATAATTTAAAAATATGGACACAAAGTTTTTGTCTTCTGTGAGATGATATCAAAGTCAAATCCATCGTTTTGACAGTACATCATGTATGGTAGCTATAGATCTCAATCTTTTTGTAATTAGCAAATTTATGAGGATGTAATGGTCCATTATTCTCCACTGAATTGTTTGAAATTTGTTCTGTCTTTAGAAAGGGTGACTTTCAAATTCACAAGGGTATTGGTATGTATGGCTTGGATTAAACTGTTCTGAATTTATTTAATGTGATAATATAAGCAGAAAAAAACCACAGCCAAACCCAATCTACAATCTTTACAATAATTCAGGTTTTTATTTCTTGATTTAGATTATGGAAATTTCCACTCAACATAGCTCCTTAAACTAATTTTTTTCTCAAGTTTTCTTTTTTCTTTTGTTTTCTATTGCATAAACTGAAAAAAGAAACATGTTTAATTGCAATGATTTTACTATATCCACCAAATAACCTTAAGAACATGCAGTAACATAAAATTTCAAACTTTTTTAACATGGTGGGGAAAGATTTGTTTGCTTGACGTGAAAACAGGTAAACTGAAAAAGGAGGATATGTTTTAAAGAGAGAGTGTAATTAAAACTCAAAATTAACATACCCAAAGACTGAATGTAATCTGTAAACAGAAATTGTATCAGCTTCACTGACTTAAGCATATGACCAGAATCACTTGACTATGTATGTTATTCACCTGTTGCACTGCATACAACTTTTATTCTGGTATTATAAAGCAAGTCTTTGTTATCTTCATGATCATATTCTTATAACTGCTTTTTCCAGTGTCTACAGATGCTAAAATGCTTAATATTTTTTTCTATTATTTCCTTCATATTGTCTTCAGGCCAGATACAGTTCTTTTTGAACTATTATTGAAAAAGAATGCTGAAATAGATATAAAGTTTGCCTATGTGTTAACTAAAAACACAGAAATTTTGATAAGCTATATGTATCGCATTCTATTACAATGCTATTTGATTTTGAATGTGCAATAAAACTCTACAATAAGACTGAAAAGAGCATTCAAATAAATCTTGTATTCATGCTTTGCTTTGTGGTTTTCCCACTGGACAGTAGCTAGCATTTTTGCTGCTTTTGAAATTCTTTTTAATTACTTTTTATTAGATTCATGTTTGTTTACTCAATTATTTAATCCTAAAGAGCTGCTGTGATTACTAGAATAATATATATACAGTATGTACAGTAGATTTAATTTGTTCACCTTGTAGAAGAGAAAGCTCTGGGCAGACTTGGTTGCAGCCTTTCAGTACTTAAAGGGAGCCTAAAAGAAAGATGGAAAAAGACCTTTTATCTGGGTCTGTAGAGACAGGATAAGGGACAGCAATTTTTAACTGAAAGAGGGTAGATTTAAATTGGATATAAGAAAGATTTTTTTTTATGATGAGGATAGTGAGACACTGAAACAGGTGGCTCAGAGAAGTTGTGGATGCCTCAGCACTGGAAGTGTTTAAGGTCAGTTTGGATAGGGCAGTGAGTAACCTGGTCTAGTGGAAGATGTTACTGCAGGGTGTTTGAACTAGTTGATCTTTAAAAGCCCTTTCTAGCCCAAACCATCATATGGTTCTGTGATTCTAAGAATGTAGTCTTACTTTCTCATATTCTTCAGCTGTGTAGTTTCATTAGATGGTTTCACAGAATCACAGACTCACAGAATGATACAGGATTTGAACCACTGGAGATCATCTAATCCAACCCCTCTGCCAAAGCAGGTCCACCTAGAGCAGGTTGCAAAGGAACATGTCTAGGCAGGTTTTGAACGTCTCAAGAGACGGAGACTCCACCATCTTTCTGGGAAACCTGTTCCAGGGCTCTGCCACCCTGAAAGTGAAGAAGTTTAGATGGAACTTCTTATGTTTAGATGGAACTTCCTCATGTTTAGATGGAACTTCTCATGTACAAGTTTGTGCCTATGTCCTCTTGTCCTGTCTCTGGGCACTGAAAAAAGACTGGCCCCATCCTTTTGACACCAACCCTTTAAGTGTTTATAGGCATTGATCAAATCCCCCCTCAGTCTTCTCTTCTCCAGACTAAAAAGACTGGAGTCCTTCAGCCTTTATTCATAAAAGGAAACATTTTCATTTCAATGGATTACTTCATAATGTAACTAAACCAGTGCTTTTAATAAATACAAAGTTCTTTGACTGTCTTTGAGTGAGTAATAAACTTCACATAGGTTATTATTCTCCAAGGGCAGGACTTGACATTTCCTGGTGTTGAACTTTAAGGGATAACTTTTGGCCCATTTCTTCAGCCTGTCAATGTCCCTCTAAATGGCAACACAACCATCTGACATATTTATATTGAGTTTTGAAAAGTAGGTGCTGAGGGTACATTTTTCCTCATCACTCAAGTTCATTAACGAACAAGTTAAATGAACGTATTATTGGTCTCTGGGACAAATCACTAGTGACTAGCATCCAGCTGGGCTTGATAGTATTGATCATGATCATCTGAGCCTGGCAGTTTTAACAGGTTTCAATCTACTTCACTCTCCATTTTTCTATTGCTAAATCACTTATGTATGTTAACAGTATGAAACTTCATATTGATATCCTAGCTTGAGTCATTTACAACACTGGTTAAGGACAACAGTGCTGTTGCTAGAAAATGATCTTGGGTTATTGAGAATATAGTTCAGTTTCAATTGCCCCATGAAAAAAGAAACACATTAGAAGCCAGATTTATATTGATCATAAACATTTAAATTATTTTTACTTTTTATTGTTTTGCAGAGTTATTTTCCTCAAGACTTAGATTTCTTTTTCTGTTATTTAACTACTAGTTATTTAAGGTCATATGGTGAAGTTTTTCTACAGATATGAATTTATAAATAAATAATGTATTTTATGACTTTTCTTTTGGATGACAGCAAAAAAACTAAGCCAAATAAAACTTCCTAACAGTAATGACATCTAATTTTAAAACATTTGTGCATCAGTTTGTGTATGTGGCTCCCTACACATTTTTTTCTCATTAAAATGGCCCAGGAAATATATTTTGAATAAAAAAACTTAACAAAGCCGTACTTGAGATTAATCCTCTTTTTTTTTTTTCAAGAAACACTTAATAGGGATACACATATGACATCTTTTCATTCTGCCCACAGTAATAATTTTAATCCTTGTTAAGAATCTGAAAAAAGAAATGTATGAAACCTAGTTTGCATTTTACATTCCATAAATTAGCACAGTGTATAATGAGCTATGAAACTATCTCAAAGTTTTCACCAATTTAAAAGACAAGTTTGAATAAACTGAGGTTCACTGTTGATTGTAAAACAAGCTGAAAATTCATACAGAAGAAATTTTGCACTTTTCTATTATGGTGAATTAGATTTCAATCTCACAGACATTTATTTACCTACATAACTTTATCAATAATTTAAAATTAAGATGATTGTAATACTTGAGAATTCTGATGGTAATATAAAATTATTTTTTAAATGAAGATGAATTTATTCAAAAGTTGCCTTTATATAAATGTATATTCCTATACACACAAAATCACACACGCTGTCCTTATATGCTTTGACTTCATAGCAACTATGGTGTTTTCACTCCATAGCCATGCCATTGATGTGTACTCTGCTGCTTGCCCTGAACTGATGTCAACTTTCCAGTGCCATGTCAGGATATTGCATGGCATTAAATTAGCTGCATGGCTATAATTTCAGTCTAGATGAGTAGTGAAATCTGGAGTGTAAATTGATATGTCTTAGGAAAAATGAACAAAAATGTACCAAAACCAGTGAGGTACCCTCATTTAATCTCCTGCTCTTCTAAAATTGTAGCGCGCACGCCATAGAATGCTAGTGGTATGAGAAAACTGGATTCCAATAATTCATTATCAAACTTGGGCATAGCAAACAAATAAAGTACAAATATTACCTCCAGTGTTAAAATCCACAGGACACTTTGAAGGAGTCTTAACTTAGCATTAAAGTAACAAAGAGAGAGAATTTAGAATGGAAGATTTCCTTGCTGAAGGATGAGATAGTGATTATGTCACCATTCCTCCTGGTTTTACTGGTGTAAAAGAACATCTGGGACATATCTGGGTTGTCTTGAAACATTTAGGAACATCTTTAAAAAAGGTGAATAAACAAGAAAAATAGTCTACTATGGCTTTACCTCCTTTATGTATGAAATAATTCCAATCGTAAGGTGACATTTACATGGGTTTTTTTGGACTCTATGATTCTTACATTTAGGTAAAGACTATTCTCAAGACCCCACTTTTTATCCCAATTACTAAAGATACAGCATGATTATATAGACAGCATGGCAAGACTAAGGATATCCTGACATTTACAGAAAATCCATTCAGTATGTATTTTTAGTTGTTGGGGGGGGGGAGAGGTAGACAGAGTGTTCCTAAAATGCTATTTGTAAAATTTAAACTGAAGGTTTTTTTAACAGGTTATGTAAAAGATACTACAGATTATGTGAAAGCTCTGTAGATCATTCTCCTGTTTATGCATTGGCAATAAATTAAATTAATTTTCCCCAAGTTGAGTCGATTTTACCCATGCCTATCTTGACTCACAAATGTTTTCATTGTCTTTTCTCACCTTCATCCTGTTGAGGTGGGAGAGTGAGAGAGTAGCTGGGTGAGTTTCTGTCAGATGTCCAGGGTCAATGCTTCACAGACCTTTATTATAAAAAGCTAGTCAGTCTGTCAACTATATTACCAGACAAATTATTGTATAAGAAGTAGGAAATTCTGACTGGATTTACTTATTTACTTATCAATGTATTTTTTCATTTATTTGTATTGCTCCTTACCAGTCTGGATGTTATACAAAATGAAAATCCTATGTCTCAGTGAATTCTTGTTAAAAGCAGAAGGATTTATATGATAAGTTTTGTGAATGAGTTTACTCTAGGTAAACATTAAGTAGTTTCATATATAAAATTACATGCCGGCTGTTCTCCCTGGTCAAAGAGTTTTGGGGGTGTAGACTATTTCAAAGTTATTATTGAACTAGTTAATGCCCATTTAGTTCTAACAAGTAATGTTTTGAAAGACACTTGTCACAAGATTGTATTTAGCAAGGTCACTAGGAATGGAAAAAGAAAATAATTTGCAGAGTCAGATGAAATGCAGATGACACCAAGCTGTGTGGTGTTGCCAATACAGCAGAGAGACGGGATGTCATCCAGAGGCACCTGGATAGGCTGGAAAGGTGGGCCCAGATGAACCTCATGAGGTTCAACAAGAGCAAGTGCAGGGTTCTGCACCTGGGCCAGAACAATCCTCGCCATCAATACTAAGAGATGAGGTATTAGAAAGCAGCACTGAAGAAAGAGACTTGGGGGTGCTCATGGACAAAAGGCTAGATATGAGCAGGCAGTGCGCACTTGCAGCCCAGAAGGCCAATCACATCCAGGGCTGCATCAAAAGATGTGTTGCCAGCAGATCCAGAGAGGTGATTCTGCCACTTTACTCTGCTGAGACCGCACCTGGAATACTGTGTGCAGGTCTGGAGCCCTCAATAGAGGAAGGATATGGATCTGATGGAGTGGGTCCTGAGGAGGACCACGGAAATGATCAAGGAGTTGGAGCACCTCTGCTATGAGGATAGGCTGAGAGAGCTGGGGCTGTTCAGCCTGGAGAAGAGGAGGATCCGGGGAGATATAATCACAGCCTTTTGGTACCTAAAGGGGGCCTACAGAAAGGGTGTGGAGAGTCTATTTACAAAGGCCCACAATGATAAGACGAGGGGCAATGGCTTTAAGTTGGAGAAAAGCAGATTTAGATTGGATATTAGAAACAAATTCTTTACTAGGAGGGCAGTGGAGCACTGGAACAGGTTGCTCAGGGAGGTGATTTATGCCCCTTCCCTGGAGATGTTCAAGGTGAGGCTCGATGAGGCCCTGGACAACCTGTTCTAGTTGGGGGTATCCCTGTGACTGCAGGGAGGTCAGACTAGATGACCTCTGGAGGTCCCTTCTGGCCTGGATGATTCTATGATTATACGAAATCTATAAAGTAATATGCAATAAAGAACATGTAATGTTGCAATCAGCCGAGTCTTTTACAGTTTCACTTTCTCCTGTCTTTTGCTCAAATCCTGGTATAACAATGAACAGCTAATGTAATGTGAGAACTGTTTGAGCTAGAGAACACAGAGTGAATCAAGATTGTGACCTTCCACAGTGAATCAAAGAGAAAATTTCCTTTGTGAAACCCATACAGACTGTGAAAAGCAAAAAAAATAAACTAGGCAGTTTAGTCTACTCTCATCCTGACTTAATTGAACACCAGTTCATGCACTTAATTTAAGAGCTTACCTCATTTACACTTCTCTGTGTTCACAAAAGAGAGTTAGGTATCTCCAGAGAACAATTCAGAATTTAAATTTAAATCACTTTCTGTAAAAACTAATTCTTGAGTGACTCTATTCTTTAGTTGGCCTTTTTGGATTTGTTCCTAAAACTTTTTAAAAGCCTTTTCTTTTTTTTTTTCCTGCAATATTTTTAAATGTCTTGTCGTTTATCTCAAAAATTTATTGGAAATATCATTTCCTTATATTAAAAGATGTAGATAAGTAATTTCTCTTCCCTTGAGTATATCTTAAACTTCAGTATAACTTTCATTTCCTATGAAAACAACATGTAAATGAAAATACAAAACTCAGTTATTTTCTCCACTTTTAGAATGTATACATATATGCTCTGTTCCCATTCTTGATCATACAATTGGAGTTAAATGTCTGCTCAAATGGAAAATTAGTTCCTGGAGTTTAAAAAGCAGTTGGTTGAAGTAGAAACAGCTGATAAGGAAAAAAATATTTATGTTAGTTGCCAGCCTGATAGCAAGTAGACAGTATTTATGTTGCAGGAATTTCTTTTGATTAAATGATGATTTTAGGAAGAAAGTCTTGGTCCTATATTTACCAGTACCAAGCAATAGTTTGCATACCAACATGTAACTCTAAAAAGTTACCATCAAGTGCTTATACATTAAGTTTGGGCAGACACAGGCCATGAAATATATTGTTAGTAATCTGCTTCTGGATTTATTGATTATCTGCATTTGAGCCCATGTCTGACTGCTTTGCTGAAATCATATACTGTTAAGCTTCATTTGTGACCAAGAGTTGTGCATGAAACAGCTATTCAGCAGCAGCAGCAGACATCCTGAGAGAGAAATTAGGCAACCCTCTTCTTAAAGGTTGAATCTTTGTTTTCAGGTACTTTTAAGCTAACTAGCTATTCTCTGTATGCATGTGAATTTTATACTAGCAAGTTTAGCTGCTGCTCCCATGCTCATTGGTGCATCTACTTAACCTAGTTTTCTTGGCAAAGACATCACTACAGAATAGAGGCACAGTGTTATACTGGGTAAATTCTAACCAGCTCTTCCTAAGAGCGCTTATCTACTAGAATTTTGAATACTGCAACTTTGAAAGAAGTACAAAAATAGTACCAATAAAGACAGGATTCAGAGTATAAACTTGGTCACGACCTTGTCTCTCCTTCACCATGTTATTCAATTCCTCCTAGTTAGAAGAGTGTTATATAGTTTTCAAAATCAAAGACTCTCAAGATTGGAAATGCTGAAATTGAGGCTTGCTGTGCATATTCATTATGATGCTCTCTGTAGCTGCATAATTTCCTGACATTTTTCCAATGAGGTCTGCCATTAAATGTGCATAGTTAATGTAAAATTTATCAATGCTGTACAATATTTTACTTTTTAATCTGCATGTCATGCAGTATAAAATTGCCGACCTTAAAAAAAAATTATGTATACTGCACCTGCACTTTTTTTTCAATCAAACATAGTTGTAATCTCATTAAAGAATGAAATAATATTTACATGGCATAGCCTTCTATTTAAAAAAACCTAGGTGACCATCACTGACTAGACTTTAAAACTTTCCAGCTTCAGCTAGAACCTGAATCTTTCTTCACCAGCTATTCAAATAGCATATACTGCTAAGCATATATTTTAAGGTAAGACTGAAGATACCATGAGATTCAGGATTTTTTTTTCCTCCTCCCTTCCCTCAGTGCATTCTCAATGAAAACTGACCTAGAATTAGGAATTTACGCCATTTATTGGTAAATAGGGACTGTGAATGTTCACTTATTTTAAGATATATATAGGTCAGAAAATGTAGCATTCAGATCTAATGAAATTCCCAAGAAACAAAATTTGCCAATGCATTGTAAAATGTTTCTAAAAAACCACGAAAGATAAACCAGTGATAATTAAAAATGCGTGAAGCAGAGATTAATATATATCGATAAATGGAATTAGTCACTAATTAGATAACAGTATTCAGTATGAGAGGAAGTTTTTAGCAGCATGTGTAAAATACATTTATTTTTAGTTCATTTACAATATCCTATAATTTGTCTTCGCAGGGAACAGAAATTTCATTGGTATCTGTGGTATCTGCAGCATTAACTGAGAGGTACTTTCTGGGATATCAGAAGTGAAGAAGGAAATACTGAAAAGATTTTTGAGAAAGAAAAAGATAATTAAGGAAAAGCTAATTTTATCTTGGTTTCTTTCTGATTGTTCCAAAAGACTAGTTGTTCAGGCTTTTCAACACAAAAACCTCAAAATAATTAAGGGTTTAGAGTTTCACTGCACTTTAAGGATCAATAAACTGAGTTCTTCAAACACTCAAATTTTTTCTTGTGCTTTGGATGTTTGCAGAACTCTAAATACTTATACATCATACACTAACTAGTTAAAAGTATATATTCTATTTATTTGTGCTAAGCAATAACCTGAAAAATTGTAGCAGAAAAAGTAGACCTGTTTTAAGTTGTATGAAAATTAGAAATGTAAAAATGCATAACTAAAAAATTATAACTTTAGGTCTATTCTTAAATAACTGCTAAAAAGCAGTTATTATGTCATAGAAATATCCATTCAGAAAGGATTTTTTTTATATTTATCTTGATATAAGAACTAAAAACAACCTGAGTAACGCAGTTCTTGACTGATGTGAACTGTACTCATAAGAACAAGATCCACTCATTCTTAGGTAAAATAATAAATATTTTTCAGTTGTGCCTTCAGTAATGTTAGAATGTTGTTTGTCACTCATAACAGAAGCACACATTTTTCTGTTTCATATATAGAGATATTGTGGGACACATTCAAATGTGTAAGATTCCCTGGGAGTAACCTTTGAGCAGAACATAAGTTAAATTGCAGAATATCTGTGTTTTGATACATTTTATTTCAGCAGCTCCATGCAACAAAATTAGGCTGTCTGCCCAAAGACATATTACATGTCATTCTGCTTTGGAATGCTAAACTAGAGGAGACATTTTTAAATAATCACAGCAGCTGTTTCAAAGTGTTAAATCTGTCAGAAAATCAAAGGAAGACATCTTACTTTCTAAGTTTCCATTAACTGCCAAAAGATCAATTCCCAGGACCCACCTTCAAAGTGCCAGACTTTTTTTTTCCTTTTTTATTCTTTATTTCCCAAATGTATATATACAAAATTATTTCAGAAATTATTTCAAATCTTCTCTCCCCCCGCACCCCCCCCCCCCCCTTGACTAGATAGTGTATAAAAAATAGAACTCTTATTACCACTTCTGGTTTCTATATTCAATATAGCTTGACAAGAAAATATCCTGAAATCATTGTTCTTCTGTGTAAGGTAGAAGGAAACAAGGTATCTGATTTCCAAAATCACTTTTGCAAACCATCTTTTGTATATTCAGAGGGTGTACAATAATACTGTAGGGATAGGTGATGAGTGGGTTTCCAGCAGTAAAACAGGTAAGAGATCCTCAGCAATCCTACTTGCTGAATCTTCCAAAGACAAATAATCTAAAGAGGAAAAAAGCAAACAGAAACAAAGACATAAAATATACAAATAATTTTCAGGTCCTGTCCATCTCGTCTACAGCAGAAAATGTATGTCAAATTGCCCCAGCACCAATGTTGTGGTCAGGGGGCAGAAAGGGTGGAGAAAGAAACCAAAAGAGAGGTTTGTGTTACATTC
Organism: Pedionomus torquatus; assembly: GCA_013398155.1. NCBI lineage: Eukaryota > Metazoa > Chordata > Aves > Charadriiformes > Pedionomidae > Pedionomus > Pedionomus torquatus. The sequence goes on along the minus strand of VZRU01006495.1, from coordinate 209,817 downwards.
CAGTTTCCAAAGAAAAACATCATGAAACAAAACAGTAGGATACTGCTGTATCTCTGCAGACTGGTAAATCTGCATTACTGTTACTAGTAGCAGCCTACAGGTTCCCAGAAGCTGCAGGTTCCCAGAAGGATCTATCAGATGTGATTTGCTTAATTTGTGAAAGAGCCTGGAGCTCTTTTCACCTTTTTTAGCAGTAACAGCAACTGCCTAATAACCAGAAGACTGATGACTTTTGCCTAATTATAGTTTTGCTTAGCATTGAACGACTGTGTGGTGTGAAACATTGTTATATTAGTTTTGACATGGTTCTGTGCCAATTGCTTGCTACTCCCCCATGTAGTGCAAACAATGACCCCAGGATAGCAATGCAGAATAGAGGATTACAGAACTACAAAATGACTGCAGAGACTTCAAAAGCATGGGTCTAGGATGAAAACAGAGGCTTCAGGGTTATAAACTAGACAGCAATGATCAGTTACTGTTTTTTAAAGGAATACAACCTCGGGAGTCAGATAAAATCAGTTTTATGAGGGATAAAGAGAAAATAAACAGGCAACACATGAAAAAAAACATCATGTAATTTCAGGTACAGCATGAAACTGCAGATCAGTGAATAAAATACAAGGTGCAGTGCATGCTGTGAAATGTGAAAGATTATCAGCCCTGAGGAGAACAACTTGGGAGCCCTAGCGGATAAGAAGCTCAACATGAGCCAGCAGTACACGCTGGTAGCTCAGAAAGCCAAACATATCCTGGGCTGCATCAAAAGAAGCACGACCAGCAGGTTGTGGAATGTGATTCTTCCACTCTGAGCTCATGAGAAACCACCTGGAGTACTGTGTCCAGCTCTGGAGTCCTCAACAGAGAAAGGACATAGAAATGTTAGAACCGGTCCAGCGGAGGCCCACAAAGATGATTAGAGGGATGGAGCACCTGTCCTGTGAGAACAGGCTGAG
>VZRU01006495.1:192236-207365 GCA_013398155.1 Pedionomus torquatus | reverse complement strand
TTTTTTTTTTTTTTTTTTTTTTTTTAATATTATTTAGCCTAAATATGTGCACTAAACATCCTGGTGCAGACATTTCCTGGGTTCCTGGATTTTCAAAGGAGCTGAGATGTCAGGAAACAGCACATAAAAATATCGGTAAGAAAAACCTGCCATTTAGATTTTTATAGTGGAGACATCTTCAGCTGAATTAGCCATTCTAGGTGCTCTGCAGAGGCAATAGAAAGAAATATGTACTTTAAGGTGTCTTCTTATCCGAAAGTAAATGTTTGAAATAGGTTAATTGAATCAGCCCAGAAGACACATTTCTTTCTTCTTTAAACTACAAATATCTAAAGTGAGCACTGAAAAGTGGAAAATTATATTATAGATAGCTGAAGCGATTCAAGATTTCTCTTGTCACTCTTGACTGCTAATCTTTTCCCAAATCTTCTCTGCACTTTCTGCAGTGAACAGACAAATAGCATCTCGCTGGGCTGTGCCAGCAGATGATAGGATTTTCCACTTTCTGCCTCCATCTGTGCGCCTTTTTCAAAGGCTAGGGTAAGAAGAACCCAACCCTTCCTAAGAACATGCTTTATTATAAAATGATCTTAATTTAGAAAATTTTAAGCTAAAACATTCTTGAGGAGGAAAAAAAGGATATAAATATTCTTCCATGTGTTTGTAAAGAAGAAAAGATTGGGAAAACCAAATTGCAGTAAATAATCCAATAGTAACCAGAGCACTAAAAATTATCTTACTTAAAAAGGTGAAGAGAATCTATATTAACTTATGCCTAAAAAACATTTGAAATTTAAAAACAAATGTTATGAATATAGCAATGGATAAAAAAATTACATGCTGAAGAGAGCAAAGAATACCAAAAAAAAAGACATTGTTCTTTTTTAATAGTTGTTTTTTTATAGCTGTGCAATCATAACAAAAACAACAACACTAATAATAATAGTAAAAAATGTTATTATTTTTACAATATAAATACACTGAGATAGAAAGCTCCAGTACAATAAGATAGAACATGACAACTAATATTCCCTTTCAAGTGCACAGACTGTCTGAATTAGTATCCTATTTCCAATAGTGGACAGAGGAAGAGCAGAGGAAATACCTCTCCTAGGAACATACCAGACTTCATCTAGTTTCAGCTCAGGTGATTTCTACAGGTGTACTATGTACTCAGTAGGTCAGTAAAAGTGAGTAACCACTTCTTTTATTTTATTCTGAACCTGGTTTGTACTACCTTCATCTGATGATCCACAGTTCTATATTCTGTCTCTTGAGATGGGTTCTGGCTTTTCTGAGACACTCAGGTAACCAAAACTGTTATGGCAAGAAGGGGCAGGCATTTTGAAAATATAACCATAGTTATTTTGCAGCTGTAGATCTGAAAATGCTGCCCAACATGAGTGATGTGAGGACAGACAGCAGAAGCATGGAACAAATAAGAGGAAAAATGTATGGTATTGTAGGTGTTTGGATGGGGTGTTATAATTCCAGCAAATGCCCGTATGTCATACTTAGTGCCTGTCAACTCACTTGAAGGACTTTGTATTTTTAATTCTGTAATATGGCAGTTATGTAATGACCAGAGTTTTTATAAATTAAAATTTTATGTCATCAATAACTGCATCTTTCAGTTACAGAATACATTAAAAAAGATATGTCATCTGATAGATTTCAATATCTCCATATGATTCTTAAAATAAATTTCCCTTCTGTGCTCTTCCCAATAGCTAATGTTACTTCGAGACTCTGCAGGAGCTTTAGAATAAACCTTTATTTTTATAGATTGTTACCCAAGGGAAGCTGTAAAGGCTATTAGGCAGGGAAAAGTGTGATCTGAGGACACAAGGAAAAGAAAGAGCAGAAGGCAGGAATGCTGACAGTAACACTTAATTTAAGGCTAAAAGAAAGGATTTAAGTTCAAAACTTCTGCTTTATGGTACCTAAGCCCAACATTTAGTTAATGGTCACTCTATGAAAATCAGGCTATTGCCTAACATTGGACATTCTAAGTTTTTTGAGTGTCTGTGTTTGCAATAAGAGTATGAGCTACACTTTACAAAAGTTAGTGTCCACCTCATCCCCAACGTAATTCAAATATTGCTTCCCAGACTCAGTATTTACATTCACAGATCACATTTGCAGGATCAAAGTGACATATTCTAGTGTGATGTCTGATAAACAAGCTTTATATAAGAGCCTGAAAGAACTGTAAGAAGGTACTGTACTGTGCTTCACATTCAGAAGTTATCTATCTTCTTGAAAAGCTGATGTCAGCTAACTCTTCAAAAAATCACACAGTAGGGTCATGTGAACATAGAAGTTTGGGTTTGCCTGCACATAAGAACAAAAAGTACCAGCTGTCCTCTGCCTATCTAAAGTGATAAATGAGACATGAGGAAAGATTGAATCTAATAAGGAGTTTTTGATTTTCCATCTTGAAGGAGAAAACTGTGACTATGAAAACAAGAAGTTAAATTTGCGATGAATATTAAAAGAAAAAAAAACCCACCCTAATCCAAACTCAAAATTAAATGTCTTACATTGAGGAACTCTTTTGTAAAGAAAATGTTATTATCCTCTCCAGAAACTGAGACAAGAGTGCATCACCATCACACCTGAATGGAGTGGTTCTATGTCAGTATGAGATGTTGTGGTTTTACCTTTGTAACTCCAACTATGCAATAACCACCCTCCCTTTTGCACCAGGAGATTATTAACAATAGTATGAAATATTTTTATAATCCTTTTAGAAATATTCAATTTTGAACTGAATTTAGTATGATTAATACACCAGAATTACAGGTTTTATTTAAGATATTAATCTTTAAAATATATATGATTAATCATAGAATTGCCTGGGTTAGAAGGAACTTTTTAGATCATCATGTCCAACCATCAACCTAATACAGACAAAAACCTTTACCAAACCATATCTCTAAGAACTACATCTACCCATCTTTTAAATATCTCCAGGAATGGTGACTCAACCACTGGGCAGCCCATCTTTAATAGTATAATGTATTCCTTAGAATAAAAAAAAAATAAAAATCTTAGAGAGAGAAGAATTTCTGAAACTAGTAACACTAATTTTATCAGTCATGAATATATTAAAGGTTATAAGTTTCACTTTAATACTGAAAATACTGAGACTCTTTAAACAGAATATTTTCCCTGTTCATAGGTTCTTTAATTTGACAAGTTTAAACCTTATTAAAATCTGAAATATATTTAATTGTTTTAAATTATTTTTAATTCTGTCAAGCAGTCCACCAAAATAGTAAAATTATTAAGTAAGAGAGAAGAAATACTCTCTTCAAACTACAGTTTGATAAGAAGGAAAAGTAGTGGAAAGAAATAATAGAAGAAAGGAGTTATATGTCTTCATACTATTACAAAATATTTTGAGTGTGGCAGCAGATTTTGGTAAATTTCTTTAAAACTGAAAAAGAAAAGACCCACATATTATCTATTTAGTAAGACATGACATTCTCTAACAATATATTTTTCATATTTGAACAATGTCTGAAGATCAGGTTTTGTTGGGCACAGAGAGCATCTGCTTTTGAGAAGATTTAATAGCCCAATGAAATGAATAATTATTAATAGAATTTCAGTGCAAAGGACTGACATATTCCAGTTTACAGGGCTATCATTATTAGGAACTGCCTACAACTCTGACAGTAATTCTCCAGCCCCTTTATTATATAAATTCACTCTTTCAGCTAATATTCTGCTTTTACTTTTCTCATGCTCAAGTCAGACTGTATTTACTTCTAAACACTGCATAAGTTCAATTGCATTTCAGCTTATTGTTTGAGCTTGTTGAACTGCTTGATATACATTTTAGGAACCTTTGATAAACCACAGAGTATATTTTATAAAGACTCCTAAAGTTAATTGTGGATTTTAAATGTAACTTTTATGTAGATGATACTAATCTTGAAACTTCCCAATATATTTCTGTGGACTCATAACATGCAATATCTTGCTATTAAATTACTTTTTCAATCATTAAGAACATGATTGTAGCAAGACATAAAATCCTGAGTTCAGTCATTTTATTTTGTAGAGTGCAAATGTATATGCACTTCAAAGAAGATTTAACTGTATCATTAATTTCCTATTTTATGGATCTTATTAATGGTGAGAGTCTATTGCTATAAAAAAAAAAAAAAAGGAGAAATGTACTTGAAAAAAATTGCTGCTGGGTAGGGTGTATTTTAAATCACGTTATCATTTTTACAGGGCAATGATAAAACAGCACTCTAAAACAGATATTTGATCTCCAGTAACAATCCATAACACCAGTTATCTGTCAAGACTTACAGACTCCTTTTGTGATTTCACTGATGAGCTTCTGTACTCCGTCTTCTTTGAAGGTAGTTTATTTCACTATATGAATATGCCTGGTCCTCACCAAAGAAGACTTGAGTCCTTCAGACTCAGGAGTAATTTTTAAAGCTTTCCAAGACTGGCAAAATAAGGACTACTGGGCAGCAGAATTTTATCTAAGTGGAAGTTTATGTGGACTACTTCATGCTTGAAAAAGTCTTATCTACACATCTAACACTTTTATTTAATAGCAGGAAAATGAGCAGAAGCAATGATAGAAGAGAACCTGACACAAAACTTTAGAAGAGAGCTCATTGAGAAAAAGAAAAGGCAACAACAACAAAAAAAACAACAAACAAACAAACAAAAAAAAACCACAAAAAAAAACCAAAAGACTGACTGAACATTGCAAATAGACCATAAAAATGTCTCCTTCAGAAGATGACATTACATTATAAGAATATGAGAGCAACTGCATAGGATGGCAATAGGACTAAATACATAAAACAGTAAATTTACTAGTAGAGTAGCAGGACTCACATCCTTATTGTCAAAATGGAGTGGTCTTGTCAATATCCCCTACTTGTAGCAGAGCCCAGCCCATGTTCGTATCTGAACCATATTTTGATATAACTTGAAAGAGTAACACGAAGGTCAAAAATAACACCATGGATGAAGTAAACAATGAAATACTGAGGATGATTGTGCACCCTCATTTGTATCATGCTATGATACAGGCTATGGCTTACTTTACTAATACACATAAACCTAAAATCCTTCCAGCTCACTAAGGTCAGGAAAAGATGCCTTGGGGAAGACAAAAAGAACATAGGCATTTTCACAGTAACTCCTCTGTGGCTTTCTGAGCTGTAGTGGTTTCTCTGTACAGTAGCACCATAGTTTTCTTCTGTAACTTTGTTGAAACCCTTTTTCAGTTGGTGCTATCTTTCAGCATCTACAGCTTGCACAACAAGCAGAACTTCAGATTGTATCAAGAATTCCCATCTCTTGTGAGTTATGTTTTCCCTCTTAAAATAATTGTAGAATTTAATTATTATTTAAACCAACTACCTTTGAACTATTAAAATTATGTATACCGAGTAACTATTTAAAATACCAATAGTAAACTCACAAGATGCATTAACAGTCTAAGTTTCGTTCTGGAAATCATGAGAGCATGCTATGATAGCTTAAGATATATACTGCGGAGTTGGATGGTTATAGTTTTGTGGCTACCGTCACTGGCACAGATGTAGATATTTGGATCCCCAATGTAAACTAGAAAATTATTATCCTCACATAATGAACTCACTAACAGTTTGGTTCTCTGGACAATTAGTTCCACTAATATGGTAGAACACAGTCAAGGTCATGCTTAAAAACAGATAGATGAGGCAGTAATGTAAGCAAGAAAAAATCTTCTACCTAAGCAGGTAAAGTCATTAATATCTGGAGCAAGCAAAATGGCAGAGGCAGGTAAGATTCAGTATCCTAATTATCACTGATTTGGAAGGGATTAGAAATGAAGAAGCATAAAATTACCCAATTATTCAGAACTGCCTATTTGTGGATGGATTGTAGGTTGACAATATAATTAATCAATAGTGATTTTAATTTTATTTGCATTTATGTAGTGAAGAAAGATTTTGAAAAATCACTCTCTCTGACTTAAATAAAAATTTGCATCACAATACCATATCAATGCTTGTCAAAATTTCCCCTATTTATTTAATAGATGATTCCTATTCAAGTTTAAGCTAGAAAAATCCCATGTTTCAAACAACTTACTCCAATTATTGAGTTTATATTACATTCTTTTTCAAATTCATTGTATTGCTGCTACTAAAAATATGTCTCTCTTTATATAACACAATAGGAATATGGGTGCTTTAAGAATAAATTGGAAATAATGTTCCTACTCAGAGAAGCTTATGGTCTAAATTAGATGGAAAACATAAAGATAATGGCAGCAGACCATGGAGGGAATGAAGAAGCAAAATGGAAGGAAGCAAACTAAAAGGGAAAAGTACCCTTGGGAATGTTATTTATGAAAAGTGAAACAGGTTTTAATCTTTTTCTTCATTTTAATGTATTATTTCAACATATTTTGTGGTTGCTGTTTCATTTTTTTGTAAAGATGTAAAGTCAGGAGAGCAAGATCTCATGCCATCACTGAAATTCTTCACTACAACCCTTGCACCTCATAATTCCAACTGATTAGAACTGCTTATTGTAAATAGAATAATGTCAGTAAAACCCCATCATTCTCAGAAACAGTAAATATTACACAGATGTGAACTTAAAAAGAATGCAATAAAGCACAAACAAAAGAAAGTAACAAAAATGCTATTCTTCAGTGGAAACATACGTTCATATATATGTACACACTATGTTGTGTTGTCATATGTCAAGATAAACTGTTTTAGTAATTTTCACTATATCTTGCTTTTCAAGAAAATTGAGTAAGTTTTTTAAAGGAGAATAATCATACAAGAAGTAAATTAAAGAATACTTGTTTGAAACAGAGACATGTATCACAAGATATATAATAATAGAAACAATATTAAAAAATTATAACTATAGAAATAATAACATAAACTCATCTTTCTAAGTATATCAGATTAGTGTGAATAAAAAAATAAATTTTACAGCTGCAATTGACAACACATCTCATGAGGTGAGGATGAGATTTCACTCTACTCTGTTATTTCTGTACCATTTTTATATTTATTATCATACAGCCCTTTCTTATTTCACTTTTCCTTTGATCTTCTAGACAGCTGTAGAATCCTAGTTCACAAGAATAGACCCATGGAAGTCAACAGAGATGACACTGTTGTGTCAACACTGTTCATACAATTTATATTACTTGTTTCAGTATTTCACATCAATTAATTGCTGACTTTCTTGTTGCATTGTTTGTTATGGGCTCAAAATTCTATTATAGACATAAGGGAAAACACACTACCTTTTTCTTGTATTTATGATACTCCCAGAGTCTTGCTGGAGATGGACTGACGTTGACAATCCCAGGCTTCTCCAAGAACTCTGCAAAGAGGTTCATGGCAAGTCATCATTGTCAAGAGGACTCCTCCCTGGAGGAATATGATGGTGTTTGATTGCTTTTTGTCATTCTTCTCCTTGGAGTCTAATTAGGGTTACTTAAAAGAATCTTCTCTTTAACTTTGCTTCTAATTTTTAAGCTTTTCTGTTCTTTGATTACTGTAAAGGTGTTACATGATCTGACATGACATGATTGTTACAGTTTTTGTTTGTTCCTTGGGACCTGAGGTATTATCCTTTGTCAGCCTTCATTCATACCACATTTCATTCTACAGAGCTTGCTTTTTCTGTCTGTTAACAGTAGGCTTCATGTTGCACAACTGTACAAAGTTAAAAAATTCTAAAACAAATTTAAGAAGCAGTTACCTGGACTCTAGGAATTGCTGTCACAGCTAAAAAAGGGTAAAAAATGCTTAGGCCAAGACAAGTCCTAAGACTCTAAACTACCAAGCCAATACAAAACCTGTGGTTTTTTACTAGTATTAGCACAATCATATTTACAGGGATACATATCCAATTATGCTTCTCCTATTTATCTCCTCCCCAGTAAACTGAAAGATGGAAGCTGAGCAGTACAAGAATTAAACAACAAATAAAATAAGAAAACAGATTTACCCACACGTTGGAAACAGCAGGGTAACCGATCTTACAACCTAATCATCGTCATGAATTGACACAACTGCTAATAGTTATTTCTGAGCAACATAAATAAGAACAACAGGAATAAGAAAAGGAACAAACAAGAATGAAAACTCAAACTCTTTTATGTATGCTGTCACTACTAGGGAAAAGTCATTGTTTAAAAGCTTAATTACTTTTATTGATCTGTATATATTGTTTGGCAAGAGAAAACTTCAGCTTTCCGTAAACAGTTCATGTTTACCGATATACTTTTTCATTAGCAACACAATCTGCCTTGCACACCCTTCCTGGAGTTTGTGTTCTAGGTGGTACTTATGGCGGACACTCCTCTGTCCACATATTGACCCAACCTTTGTGCTTTTTCTAACAGAGGCAGAAAGGACCTTTTTAACGTTGCTAAGGAAATTGCCCATCTATAAATATATCACCTCTGTTCTGGGCTATTATCATTATAACTTGAGCTAAATTTAGTTGCTCTAGGAAAACAACATTTCAGATCATTATGTCTGGTTATCAAATGTAAATGCTATGCTTCTTTATGCTTCTTCTATGGTTTGGTCCAGTACTCATTTACAAGTTTCTTCAAATAAAATTCTTCAACAGATAGGCATATACTGTACGATATTCAGAAAAACTTTGACCTTACAAACCTCCTGTAATTTGCATAGAAACTTATTATAATAATTGGGTCCCACAGTGCTAGGTAGTATATATAAGAAAAGTGAAAGGTGATTGTGGTCAAAGAAAGTTTTCAGTATGAATGGGTAAAACATGGTAATTGAGAAGATGAAAACGAAGCAAACCAAACCAAACCGAACCACCACCAACAGCAACAAAAAACACCAAAAAAACCCCCAACCCAACCCAAACCAAACATACATATATATGTAACATCAGTAGCACTTTGAAATTAAAAATGCTAAAACAATCAGGATAGTTTTTTATTTTCACTTTCAAAATACTGTTTTCATTTTCAAATATCTAATTCCATTCACAGGGGTCCTCTTTGCAGAGGAAGATACTAGAGTTTCATGCAAACTGTTGAATTACTACAGCATGTGAATCAGTTTAATGTACAAGAAAAGTAAGAATAGGTCTTCATCAATAAGACAAGAAAAGTAAAATAGTCCTTTTATGAATTTAAGAATGCCTGTATCACAGTCTTACTGGTATAATCTGAAGAGCTATTTATGTGTTGGCTAATCAAGCTGAAAGTTATGTACTTATTTATTTATTTATTAAACACTGCTGTGTCTGCCTTTGGCTCCACATTCCTGGCAAGTTTCTACAGGGCTGCATTGAATTTCATCAGAGGGATTGGCAAGGGATGTGGATAATAATTCTTCCCTTTTTATTTGGAACCTCCAAAACAATGACAGTTGTCAGAAATAAATCACGTAAATTTATAAATTAAGTAATTATAAATTAGAAATAAATAACAGCCATAGATCCGTATTTACTTTACGGTATTTTATTTTGTTTTATTCTCCATCTGCTTGTTTAGTAAACCTAAACCCGTCGCATAGCTGCCAGCATCCTGGAACTTACTAAGTCCTGGAATATAAGGAGAATTCTGTTCAAGTTCAACTTCTCAATCAGGCAAAACAACACTTAAAGCACTTAATAAGTTCAGTAGAGATCAACACAGGGATGGCATATGTGACAATCAGGAGACCCTCATCACTATAGAACGGCAGCTGGAGGACAGTCAGAATTTCTAGGGACATCTCATCTTCCTGGACAGCTCTGTTAAGGCAGTTGAACAGAGTCCAGTGTGTCTGCTAAATGTCTTCATAGAAGGCCTGGGAAGAGTTACAGCTGGCAAAGCTGAACTTTAAAATTCACTTAGTGATTCATTTGCAGTTTATGGGCAATTTTCTTAATGAAATGTTTTTAGTGATCATCGTGACTGGATGTCAGAAAGGCATAAAACCCAACAGAGTTATAAATAAAAGAATGAGGAGCTCAAAAACCATTTTTGAATAGAAGAGTCCAAAACAACAGTCTTCATATTATTTTACATCTTCAAAAGACTAAGCTCTTGCTTGTTGTAATAGTTTTTGGTTTCCAAGACTAAGGTAAAATAGAAGAAAATTTATAGAATATGCTGACATAGTTTTATGATACAAAGACAGCATGCCAAAATCATATACCAAACACAAATATAGCCAATTCCAAATGTTTGTTGCTGCAGAATTCCTTAGTTAAAAAAAGACAAAAGAAAAAAAGTAACAAGCCTGTAATTAATACTTCCTTTACTGTAGTAGTTTAATAATTTTTCAAAAATACTCCACTGAAAAGACAGAAAATTCTGTATTTTATTTCATATTATGTGTAGATTATGTAATTGTAGAACACCAGATGTATACTACAATATTAGTCAAACTGCAGCATTTAATTCCATATCTACAGTTACACTTTATTTGCCTATTAAATAGGGAAATATGCCAGCAGGCATAAGTACCATTTGTTGTAAGCATGATGTACCAGAAATTTTATGGAATTTTAATTTTTGTTATTTTTTTCCCAATGCCTTCTAAAATATAGATCATTTTTCAATATATTGTTATTTATTATCCCTAGAACACTTGGCCACCTTTAAAAAAAAAAAAAAATCTTATTCCATGTACTGATATTCTTACGTGTGTGCCTGTGTATGTGTATACATATCTGAGGGTATTTCTACATCATCAAATAATTTAGTTGCCCACTTTGGTTCTGGATTGTGGTTTTCTGTCATTTGCGTTTCAAACAAACAAAATAAAAAAGAAAGTAATTATCTTCTAACCTGTCTTTTGAAATCAATCAGCTTATTTTCTCTGAAAAAATATCTCCATGCAGACTTGGGTGAAGAACTCTCCAAGAATTTTTCTCAAAATGCAATCTGGGCATGAGTGCACCAGTTTTCTCTGTCCTACATAAATCTCCAGTGTCGTCTGAAAGCTTTTCACCTCAAGACATCTCTCTAAACTTTCCTTCAGATAACAGTTTTCCAGAAAATATTAAGCCTGTGTTGTTTCTCCAGTTGTTTCCATGATGCAATCTTCAAGCTCTGTAAGATCATCAGTCTAAATTTTTTGGGGGGATTCTAGGGGTTACTCTTGTAAGCCAAAAGATACATTCAAAGATTTAATCAGTTCTGACATTGATTCATTCTTCCGAATCTCAGTCGTAATTTAGTCTTAGATTGACTTTTATGTCTGTTTTGGATGTACATAATTTTCTTGGGATCTGTTTCTTGGACCCTTTGCTTAGATTGCTATGACATGTCTACCATACTAAGACATTTCTGGGGTGTATGTTCTAGTATTATGTTCAACATCTCAATTCCCAGGAAAGACCTTTACTTTGAGAATGAGTAGTATACTAATTTGTTAGGACAGAGTAGACTTCATAGACCATAATGCAACAGAAGAAAAAAGAAGTGGTAGTCAGGACTAAGGAAAGGTCTCTCATTTTTTCTGGAATGTACACCACTAAATAAAAGGGATGAAATATAGCTCAGATAAAAATGATATAATGGAATCTTTTTTTTTTAACTTTTGGATCAATGGTATTGAGGAATATGAGAACTGAACTGAAATTGGTAATCGATGCCGTGAAGAAAAAAGCAGCTGTTTTTATTACTGGTGCTGGTTACAAATTAGAGAATCAACATCATTCAAATTGGCAGAATGAGGTGTTCTGTAAGGCCTACTGCAGAAATTTTTATAAATGTCACTTAAGGCACTTTCAGCTTCTAATTCACTCACTAAAGGAGAAATGTCAGTGAATAAATTAGACATATTTGCAGGCAAAGCCATTTTACCAAACTTTAAAGATGCAAAAAAAAGTTCAGAATGTCATCTGGCTGAAACTGTGTTCAAGGATGATACCTTGATTCCTGACCAGCATCATCTGAGATACTGTGTAGATCTCTGGTAGACTGGCAGACAGATTCCATATGTTACCTCTTAGTTGCCTTACTCACACTGGATTCTACAGGAGTTTAGGTTCTGGGACACTTACAATTCTGTTACGACAGACTGTGGGTTTCTCTTCGGTACACAAAAGGCAAATTTCCATCCTTGAAGAACATTCATATGAACTTAATCTTTTATTTTATTTTATTGATACTTTCAAATTGATCTGGGTAGAGAAATCCAAGGAAAAAGGCAGAACTACATTTCCTATTTTTTTACCTGTGAGCCAATTTTGTGTCCACAATAGCTGTGCAGACAGCCAGTAGAAGTTTCCATGACCATCGAGGTCACATTAAAATCATAATTCAAATAGTGTTTTGTCTGTTGAAAGTCTGTTTTAGTTATAATAATAATAACAAATTTTATTTTAATGCCTAGTCCTTAGACATTGTTTGTGATGGAATTTCTTACTGACAATATTAGAAAAGTTATTTTGAAGAACGTTAATTAGTAAAAGTTAAAATAATCATTAATTATATATTTTATATACAATAATATATATTATAACAATTAATGAAGTAATTAATTGAGTCCAGTAAGTGTTATGTCTATTTTTCTTTAGATTTTGGACTTCAGTAGCAAAACTATCTATCTTCTATTTTCTGAGAGTAGAATATGAGGCATTAAAGTTGTCCTTTTCCTCAAATCTGAATGCACTGCACTAATATGATCCATCTTGATCTCTTCCATAGACTGAAGGTGGACAGCATTTTCGTCATTTTCACTCTATACAAATATAGAGTACTATAATAAAATGACCTGACCTTAGCAAGAAATTACTAATTATAGTGAGACACTAGAAAATGAGTCTTTATTCAATAGGGCAGAAAAGGAAAGAATAAATATTTTTCTAACCAAATACAAATACTTTGGCAATCAAGATGTGGGAATCATTCACATAGCCTCTAAGGAAATAATTAAATTTTATTATCTTTTATATTAGCCTTGAAACTCAAAGTATTCAACATCATGTAGCCGATAAAAATAATAAAAAAAAAAAAAAGACAAATATGACAGCAAAGTAGACAGATATTTTAGTTTGGAATGCTGAGTAATACTAGAGAGCAATGTACAATTGTCTTAATACAGTTATTTAAACTGAAAGATAACTGGAGAATAGATTCCTACACTGTAGTGCACACATTATACACAAAGGGGATTGCTCTTCAAAACATCAGGCTATCTTCATAGCAGCAGGTCTGTGGAAAATGTGTAATCATATTATTAAAATTGATTATTTTTTAAATGGAAGACTAGAAAAATAACCCTTCTACAGAAAATGAATTGAAAGATTCTTAAACAATAACTGCAAAATAGTGAGAAGCCATTAAGCTTGTGGTTGCTGTACTTTTTGAATAAAAAATAATAAAAATTAAAAAAAAAAACAAACAAACACAAAAATATACTATTTTCTTTAAGCACTAAATAAGCAGGCGGCCTGTTGATACAAGCTGTCGTAAGTCCATTGACTTCACCAAAATCCATTGTATTGAACCAACAAAAGAGCTGGTCTGATGTTTGAGTGGAAAAAAATGAACAAAACTCTTCCTGCTGTTTTTTCTCCAAAATGTAACAGATGAATGTACCAATAAATGATGTACATACACATGCATTTTAACTACTTATTATTGTATTTTTACTATGCAATTGTGAATTATGAGGGGTTTGTATCCTAATTAGAGGGCAGGACAGATGGCAAAAGCTTACTCTGTATTAAAATATCCTCAACTACACACTGACTATGCACTTCAAACAACAGACATTTCATAATAACAAAGCCAATTGTCCAGCCAAAATACTTAGGAGATTTTATGGAATTTTTTAGTACAAAGTTATGTGGCTTCTGCATATTATTTTTCTTCTGAATTCATCTCATTATTTCATTTAATCTTTTACCTATGGGGTAGATAAATTCTAGATTACTGAGTTTAAAGCAAGAGGGCAGAAGTTCAATTTCTTGAATCTTGAATCAAAGATGAAATATATTGCAAGGTAAATCTACCTTGCTTTTCAGAATCAGAAACTACAAAGAAGTTCCACCTCTATTGTATACATGCACACATCATTCAGCAAAAAGGTCAATACTTTCAATTCTTTACAGCTTTGGTGCTATACTGGAGCAGCAGAGAAAGAAATGTATATTTTCTAACCACAGTTTCCTCTAAGAAAAAAAAAAATCGAATGTTCGCTCCTCTCGCCAGACATTTCCTAAGATGTGTGACATGGAGGGTATGGGGAAAGCAGAACAAAAGGTAATGGTGATTAAAAAAAAAAGAAAGATAATATGCTATTATTTTAGTTTCCCATGGTACTCTAAAGCACCAGCCTGCTTGCCCTGGATATTTGAGACAATTTCACAATTCCATATGTTTTCTGGCTGGAAGAGTCCATCATGTTAATTTAGTACAACCTCTTCAAAACAAAATCTAGAGGGATCACTTTATTATTCTACACTGTGCCATGCACTATCATAAAAGTGTGCATTCATTTATGCCAAAAACATTAATTCATGCAAAAACTGTTTTGCCTTGAAAGTTATATGTGTAGACTGGATGCCTTACACGCCAGGGAACTAACCATTCTTTCCTCTGATCTGAAAATTGGTGAATGAACTTATGAAGCAAGAGGTTTTGGGGAAAAAAAAAATACAGGAAGTAACAAACAAGCAAACAAAGAAAAAAAAAAACAATCAAAACAATAAAACTTCCCATGACACAAAAAAATAACCCCAAGACCAGCGACCATCCCCACCCCAACTGAAAACTGTCCAATGCTCCAGAGGGATACTAAGTAGAAACTGTGTTATAACTACATCAAGTATGGGACAGAGGATTGTTAAATTACAAGTAACACTTACTAGGTAAGTCTCTGTTAACAATATTTTACTTATACACGACTGTGTGGCACTACTACTTAATCACCAATAAAATGTAGTAGACAAGCACACCACAGAACATCAGAATAAAAGTATATGTAGAGTACAGTGTTAGTGTTAGAAAAAATAATGTAATGAACATACCAAGGGATAGATACGCTGTTATGTTACCAGGATATGGAAATAGTAAGGAGAAAAGAAAAGGAAAAAAAAAAAAAAAAAAAAAAGAAAAAAAAAAAGAGATTTTTTATT
>VZRU01006495.1:177958-192108 GCA_013398155.1 Pedionomus torquatus | reverse complement strand
AATTGGAAGTTACAAACTAAAAAATATATTAAATTTTTCAAGATTGTTGAGTCATACTCTATAAGTGTTTTTAACAACAGCTGTGATCCAGATTACTTCAGAAAACTGTCTGATTTTTTTTTTCAAGTCTATGCTTCAATTATTATAATGTTTTACATACAGTATACAATGAAACATATTGCTTCAGTGGGGGCTAAACCCCCCATGTTTATCATAAAAACTATAAGCACAAAGTTTGCAGCTAAAAAAAAGAGAAGATAGGGAAGGTGAATCAGCAGTGATTAAGCCTACATGTCCATAAACCTTTCCTGCTTCTTTAAGCAGGAAAAAGTTATATAAATGTTTTCTGAACAGGGAGTGTTTACTACTGCATTTGGAAGGCTTGTGTTGATTTTGTTAATGAAAAATAACATTTTTCAAATAGACTTCTGAGAACAATATTCTGATTATTTTTTTTTCCTAAGGAAAGAGATGTTGCAAATGCAAATTCAGAACAGCAGTGTTTATATGCCAGCATTTATCACTCAGCAGTTAAAATTGATTCAAATATGCATATTTGCTAATGTACATTTCCCTACAGAGTAGTAGTTAAAAGCTTTTACGTATTACTTCACCCTCACCCCAGTTTTTTTCATATTGGAGCTAAATAGTGGGGTTTTTAGCAGATTTGCTTGTTTTCTTCATCTACTGGAAACATCGCCCAGATGTTCTGCAAGTACAAACAAGTGTAGTAAAGATGAAGTCAGTGGAGTGCTGGGGAAAAAACCCACAAACACCACCACAAAAACTCAACATAGAACCCCAAACCAAACCAGTGACAGTGAATATTAAAATCTTCTGATGTTGTTCCTCAATTAACAGATTCATTATCCTTATTATATAATATATATATATAATATATATTATATATATATTCTTATCCTTACCTCATTAACGCATAGTGATGTGAACCAAGACTGGTGTGTGAGTACTTGCAAGCAAGCACATTAGTAAAAAGAAAGTTGGTGATAGCAGCTCCACACTGAGAAGGGGTTCCTGTTGCTTTTAAGTCTGACCATAAGGTAGAGAAACTAAATTACAGAAACAGGGATTGTAACTGAAAGGAACACATGACTCTACATATGAAATTCAGAGTGAAGTATAAATGACAGTATTTGAAAGTCACTGAGGGACTTTTAGGGAAAACTATACCATTTTGATGCAGCTCAATATGGACAGAAGGATGCTGTTCTGCTGCTGCTACAGAAACCACAGAAAGCATAGCTGAGTAGTCAACATGTGTCTCCTCATCCTATTTGTAAAAGGGTATTTTTAGAGAAGGTGCAGTATCAGCGTTAAATATCTTTGGCAGAGTTAAACTGATATTGCTAGGGTGAATACTTAAAAAGCAATGGTCTATATTCAGACAGGGATGCTACTACATGGAATGCTTGTTGTTCGGTCACTGTATATATATGAAGCTAAAGGTTTCCTATAAGTACCGAATTTTAACCAAGCAAATGCCATCTGTCCTCTGATGTAAATATAGCAGGGTTTGATTGCAGAATCCAATCCTCCATAGTTATACTAACACCATGGCTATCATTGATATTACATATTTCAAACTGTAGAATCATTTTGGTTGGAAAAGACTCTTAAGATCATTAAGTCCAACCATAAACCTAACACTTTTAAGTTCAGCAAATGAAAAATTGTATTTAATTAAGGTCCAAATAAGGCAGATAGACTGAGATTGACACAATCAAGTAAGTAAAATGTGTACATACTATAATTTAAAGGTATTGATTAACAAAAGAGAATACTCCTAAGACAAACTATTATATGGAGTGAAAACAATCTAGCTAAGAAAAGGGTGTTCTTTTGTGACAGATGACTTTTAATCCTAAATTAATTTTCCACATGGTGGTTATATATATCAAATTTTCAATATATATATATCAAATCTATCAAATTTTCTCAAAATTTACAGAATTCAGGCACAGTAAGCTTGTCAAAAGCATGTGCATTTTTTGACATACCACAGATCTGACAACTATGAGGTGATAAGCAAACTCTGAAAATAGTTTTCAGCTGTTTCTGACTATGTAACTAGTTCTAGTATCCAAATCTCAGGTCTAAGAGCCTTCACAGGTAATTTTCCACATTTATTGAGTATTTAGTTATGTGATAGAAGTTAGGGTTTTCTTTTTTCTGTGCTGGTTTACTCACACAGCGGGGTTTTTTTTTGTGTGAATCATTCAGAAATTGACAATCCCCAAACCACAGGAAGCTGTGCAGATATGTAGGTAAGAACAAAGATTGGTGCATAAGTGCAGAGATAGAGAGGTCAAGAAAGACAAAGTCAGAGTCATAGAATGGTTAGAGTTGGAAGGGACCTTAAAGATCATCGAGTTCCAACCCCGGTGCTACAGACAGCGATACCTCCCACTAGACGAGGTTGCTCAAAGCCACATCTAGCCTGACCTTGAACACTTCCAGGGATGGGACTTCCTCAGCGTCTCTGGGCAGCCTGTTGTAGTGTCTCACCACCTTCACAGGAACGAATGTCTTCCTAATACCTAAACTAAATCTCCCCTCTTTCAGTTTAAAACCACTATTTCTCATCATTTTGGTACACTCCCTGACAAAGTGTCCCTCTCCAGCTCTCCTGTAGGCTCCCTTCAGATACTGGAAAGCCAGTATAAAGTCTCCCAGGAGCTTTTTCTTTCCCAGGCTGAACAACCCCAACTCGACCAGCTCTTCATAGGAGAGGTGCTCCAGCCCTCTGATCATCTTCATGCCCCTCCATTGGACCCGTTCCAACAGTTCTAAGTCCTTCCTCCATTGAGGACTCCAAAGATGGACACAGTACTCCAGGTGGGGTCTCATGAGAGCAGAGTAGAGGGGGAGAAGCACCTTCCACAACCTGCAGGCCAAGCTTCTCTTGATGCAGCCCAGGATATGGTTGGTTTTCTGAGTTGCCAGTGTACACTGCTGGCTCATGTTGAGTTCCTCATCCACAAGCCTTCCCAACTCCTCCTCAGAGCTGCTCTCCAGCCATTCTCTGCCCAACCATGTCCCAGGTGCAGGACTTGACTTGGTTGAACTTAATGGGGCGTGCACGAGCCCACCTCTCAAGCCTGTCAAGGTCCCTCTGGATGGCATCCCTTCCCTTCAGCATGTTGACCATGCCAAAATATAAATATACCTACAACTTTGCTACTATTGAAATAGTTAAAACCTTATTAATGTTCTTGTCTGAAATTAGAGTCTTAAGTGGTTACTTATTTACTGGTTTTGATCTCCTATCTTTAAAAGGTTCTTTTTCTGTTACTTTTAAGTAGCCTTGTATTTTTCAGTCTTCTTGATTGAAGATTCTTCAATCTCCTTGAGATTCTCAATTCTCCTTTATATTTACGTATTTGCTACTCTTCTCTACCTTTAGGGTACTAGTTAAAAGACCATAGACCTTCATATAATTAGGAAGGAAGAATATTAGAAGGATTTGAAAACATTGTTATTGAACTGAAAGTTATAAGTGGTCATGGTTTAACCCCAGCCAGTAAAACCATGCAGCCCCTTCCTCACCCCCTTCTTCTTACTCTCCCCAAAGGGTAGGAAGAAGAGGGAGAAAATGAAGGGAAAGGAGGGGAAAAAAATGGTTAAACAGATCATGGATGAAGATAACAGTTTACTAGAAAAGTAATGGAAAAGGAAAACAGCAATAATAATAACTTCAAAAGCATATGCAGGATACAAGTTACTCTCATTGCCTGGTGAATTGGTCGCCCAGCCAAACCCAGGCTGAGATTGCACATTTCCCCCTTCTCCATTTATGTACTGTGACATCTATAGTACGGAATATTGTGTTGGCCATTATGTTATTCTATTTATGCTCTTTCTCAGCTTCTATGGAAAACTGAAAAAAAACCATCACTTAACAACTACTAAAATAATATACGTTATTGATATTTTTTTCATACCAAATCTGAAAACACAGCAATCACTAGAAAGAAAATTAAACCTATTTCAGTTGAAACCACAACATAAGTAAAATTTTAAATTTCTAGTTAAAATTAATATTCAGTCTTCATATTAATATTCTCCCTAAATTAATATCATTCTTAGGGTTTAGTCTTATACTCTTTACACAAATGTGAAGTCTGTATGCCTAGCTGTACATCTCTGACATCTGTACAATATTTATACATAACTGTTTATGAACATGTGTATAAAGCTTTACTTTGTGAAAAATTGGACATCTTATTGTTTTAGTTTTTGCTAAGAAATAACTTATTCCATGCAAATGTCACTGAATCTTACCTGATAGTGTATGACTTTTTATGTTACAACATTGCATTTTATGCAAAGGATAGTTGGAAAACATAGCATGACTTTTCAAAAAGGAATCATGTTAACTTAAAAGCCCATCACTCAGACAAGATCTTCTGAATAAAATATAAGGAAATTCATCTTTGGTGCAGATGCTAATTTGAGATGGGATGGGGTCTCTTCCTGATATTCCTGTTTACATCCATTAACTGGAGTATGAATACTTGATCAGATTCAGCTTTCCATAATGCCAGTGGAAAAAATTTCTATTGATTTCAACAGAAATAAGCCAGTCTTTTAGATTTTTCATGTTAAATGAAACTAACCTGTTTGAGCAGAATATAAAAGGTCATAAAACAGAATAATAAATCTTGGGAAAATTGGTGGTACATTGCTTTCAGAGAAGAATTGTGAGTGGCTTATGATAAAGGTTAACTGAGTTAATATAGATATGTAATCACATGCATGAACAGATTCACATAACCACAAGCCACTGATTAGTTATGAGTAAGTCACGATCCACACCAAATCCAAAAGCAGAGTTTTGATATAGAATTTTAATAAAATATATCTTTTTTTCTATATTTGTAAAGATTAACATAAGAATATACTTGGCTATTAAAAAGAAGAAGACTGGACAAAAAAAAAAAAAAAAAAAAAAAAAAANCCAAACCAAACCCAACCAACAAAACAAAAATAAACAAAAAAAACTACCAGAAAAAAAAAACAAACCAACAAAAAACACAAAACCCCAAACCAGCCCCCTTCCCAAAAAAACCAAAACCGCAAACCAGAAGAAAATTTGTCTGTTTCTTGTTAAAGTACATTTTCATTACATTGTTTGGGTCACCTGTTATGCATATGAGTTGTCAGACATAAGTGGATTTCTTTCTTACTGTCTTATTCTAAAGATTACTAATATTAAAATGTAAGTTTAGTGCTCTTTAAAGTTACTAAGGATCTATATCCCTAGGACAGACCAAATTTCCAGGTTACATGATGTTGCTCTAGTGTGTCCCCACTGAAATTATTGACATTATTATTCCTTCCATGCTGTTCAATTTAAGATACTATTATAATATTTTTCAATTTTTATGTCATTTTCATTGCCTGTTCTGTAAAACAGAAGGAAGTCCATGATGAAGCACCGTCCCTCAATTAGTTCTTTATTTTATAGCTACCATTCCTGCTCATCCAGTATATAATTAATGAAAAAGTAACGATAGTAAAATCCTATAATGCTTTACAGTCTTACTTTCTATTACTTTATCTGGGATATACCAGTCCTATTTGTCTTTTTCTTGTAGTCTATAATTCTAAAGGATTGGCCAGTGAACAATAGTGACAACTTTACTGTATAATATTTTATATTAATCTCTAGCCAACCTGCTGTAGTAATTCATAATTCAACTCCTAGCATCTGGACAGAGTGTCATGTCCTATATTTTGTCCTAATAGCTATGCCATTATCTACTTTTTCATACATTTTATGTAAACAAGATGATTTTGATTCCATAAATAAAACTTTTTTCTTGATCATTCTTTGACGAAACACTTTTACGTTGCCATTGTTAGTGAATTTTCCCCCAAAATATTCCAATTAATTCATGTTATGATCCACAGTATCCTCAACTTTTCTGAGTTCTTTTCTTTAATCTTGTCTTTCTCTTCCTTCTTTCCAGACCTCCTATTCAGCTTTCTATGATTCATCTTTATACAATTTACTACTGCAGCAGAATATTGCAAAAAAGATAGGAACATAGGTACCAATTATATTAGTTCAGTGAACTTTGCTTTTAACATATCTATTAATCTCTCCACTGAAT
This sequence comes from Pedionomus torquatus, assembly GCA_013398155.1. Lineage (NCBI taxonomy): Eukaryota > Metazoa > Chordata > Aves > Charadriiformes > Pedionomidae > Pedionomus > Pedionomus torquatus. The sequence goes on along the minus strand of VZRU01006495.1, from coordinate 185,971 downwards.
TTTTTCTCCTGCTTTTTGCTTTTCTTCATGTTTCCATCCCAACCCTTTTTGTTTTGGAAAATACTTGCAGAGTTAGTATACCTGTCTGTTATTATTACTGGGTCTATCATTTCATTATCCAGCTTAAGTAAGGAATAAATCTCAGCCTTATTTCAGCCATTACATTCAGTATTATCCCTATAAAATAGGCATTAAGTGGTCTCTCCTTTTACTGCTTAGTCATTTAATCAAATAGCTATTTTCTTACAAGTTTTAGGATTGGAAGCACAAGAAACCTGATACCGAGAAGAAGAAAGATAATGAATAATCAGCTGTGGAAACTACATTCTTATTTAGAATTTGAATCATAACTGTACTATTGTATTTTTTATTCTTTTCCATGAATCATATGTATTCATTAAATTTCTCTGGTCAAATACTCTTACACTTCCTTTATGTGACACCCTATTCATTTATATGACAAAACTCTCCCACAACATACCTACTATACAGGGAGACTCGAATATTTCTTTGCATCCAATCCCCCTTCTCCCTTCTGCCTTCACTTTTCCTTTTTTTTTTTCAGTCCTGTTCCATTATTTTATTTTTTTTTTCAGCACTGAACAACAGAAATATTCGTTTTATAATTCATCTGTTCTCTTACCTTAACTCAAGAAAATATATCTTTGGTTTCTACTTGCTGACTTCATTCCACATATGAATCTAACATAGGATCACAGTTATATATAAATGTACATATGTCATTAGGTTTTAGCATCATCTCTTTCCTTTACCATGGGCACAGTTTTCCTGTCTAGTTAGCATCACTTTTGACTTGTTTCAGTGGAAAACGTGTATATCTAGCAGGGGCTTGGGGTTGACCTGATGGAAAGCAGCTTAGCAGAAAGGGCAGTGAGAGCTTACCATGAGCTAGTAATGCACCTCTGCATCAAAGAACACCAATAGTTCTGTGGGCTGCATTATGAAAAGCATTGCTTGCTGATAAAGGGAGATGATCCTTGCCCTCTACTCAGCACTGATGAGGCCACAACTGGAGTGCTGGGTCCAGGTCCAGGCTCTCAGTATGATAGAAACATGTACAGAGAGTTGGTCCAAAGGAGGGCCAGGAACATGATCAAGGGCCTGGGGAATTTGCCCTATGAGGAAAGACTGAAGGAGTTAGATCTTGTCTCCCTGGACAAAAAAAGGCTCTGGGGTGATCTCATCACAATACTCCTGTACTCAAAAGGAGCTACAGAAATACAGAAAGATTGTCTCATCACAAGGAGCCACGTGGAGCTCCCCAACGTCAGGTATTAGAAAAATGTTTAGAATGAGCAGACAACTTCAGTATTGTCTCTCAGTCTTTTGTCCACTGCTCCACAGGGAACCACATGATGAAGACAAAGGGCACCAGGAGAGGTTTTGTCTCAACATAGGAAATAAATTTTTTACACTGAAAAATATCACAGGAAAAATCTTCCCATAGACAAAGCAGAATCTTTAGCACCAGACTTTTTCAAATTGTGATTGGATGGTTAGTTAATAATTTCATCTAGGCCTCCTTTGCCATGATGATGATGCCATGAACCAGATGATGTTTTAAGGTCACTTCCAACCTGATTACTCTATGATTCCATGATTCTAAGATACTAGAGCGAGTTTGGCAAAGGGCCACAAAGACGATTACAGAATCACAGAGTGGTTGAGGTCACAAGGGACCTAAGGAAATTGTCTAGTTCAACCCACTGCTCAATCACTGTCAGCTTGAACAGGATACCCAGGTTGATGTTCAGCCAGGTTTTGAATATACCTGTAGGCAGAAGCTCAACAATCTTCCTGGGTAACTTGTTTCAGTATTTGACCACCCTTCCAGTAAAGATCTGTCTTCCTAGATTAAGGGATTGGAGATGAGCAGGGGACTGGAACATCTGTCACATAAGACGAAGTTGAGAGAGCTGTCTCTTTTCAGCCTGAAGAAGGGAATGCTTTTGAGAAGATTCTATCAATATTTATAAATACCCAATGGGAGGGGTAGTAAAAAAGATAGAGCTAGACTCAACTCAGAGGCACTCAGAGACAGTACACAAAGCAATGGGCAAAAATTAGCATAGAGTAAATTCCATAATTTTTTAATTATGAGGGGTGTCATACACTGAAGCAGATTGCACACAGAGGTGTGTTATCTCTGTCCTTGAACTTCAACTTGACTTGTAAACAGAAGTACAATTCAGAACTTGACTGTACACAGCCTTGACCTGTATCAATCAAGCTGTGTCTTCCTTTCTTCAGCAAGGCAGCTGCACTGGAGGGTTTTCAATCTCAGCGACTGTGATTCCAACATGTCAGTTCTGAAACTGGTCTAGTAGGAGATGGGAGATTCAGGGACATCTCTTTTACTCTTAATGATCTAGGGAAGGAATTGGATTTTGGCTTTTCTCCATTCCAGGTGAAAGATTGATCTCAGAAGGAGTCTGTGGCTACATATATATATACATATATATACACACACAAACATCCTGAGACAAGGTGACCCAAATTGACTTCTGCCCAAAATGCTTAGGACTGGTCTGTTCTATGATGCAGTTATGCTGTATGGGCATAGTCTACATGTTTCAGAAAAGAACCATGGTAAGAAGTAGATAAGTCTTCAGATAGTCAGAAAACCAAGTTTTATGCCTAGTTTTCAGCCTATGTTTAATCAGAATAGACATCTTTCTCTTTTTTAAAACAGGATATTTAGAGTTGAAAAAAGGGTGTGTTTTTTCCCATTTTCACCGTTAAAAAAGGGAATCATGAATGCTACTCATATGGATAACTGTTGTTCTTACTTCTACCCTTTTCCCTAGTTTCCTATAACTCCAACCTACAAAAGTATATTGAAGCTAATTTCTTTTTAAGTGCCTTGACCTACTAGTTAACTTCCTGTTGCACAAAATTATTTTTAACCTTAACATTTGCTAATATTAACTGTATTTTAATTACGATCCTAGTATAAGTATCCTTTTGTTAAAATTTTTACTTTTTATATACATTCTATACTATTATGTGCTCAAAAATAGCTATTCTTCCTTCCCTTACCCTATTGTACCTGGAAATCTCATCAACAGTGTGAGTGTTCACTTTCCATAGACTGTGTTTTCTGTGCTGTATACAGTATAGTGAATTCTACTCATCCATTTATTTCACTTGTCAGTTTGGTTATTTATATCTTTAGAAATTTGTCTTCCTTCTTACATATATATAGAGAGAGTGAGTTTTACTCATCCATTTTTGGTATGTTTCTGTCAGTTTTCTGTACGACTTGTCATATTGCTCATTTAGCTCCTTCATTTACAAGTGTTTTTTCCTTCTGCTAGAAATCTGATTACTGTTTGTGTTTGTAATTAGGATGGATAGTTCATTACACTTTTTAAGTGGAGCTGCATCCATAACTTGCAGGTTTTAATTTAATATATTCAGAGCTGTCTGTTCTATGAAGGACAAGATTTTTAATACATAGACTGGGGATTTCATATTAAGTGTGTAGGTTTGGGGTTGCAGAAGAAGTAACCTGGTAATTCTTCAGCAAGCACATTATTTTCCAAGATACATAGGTCAAACTCAGCAATCACTACCTTGCTTTGAGAAAGAGAAAATTTAATCTCATGAAAATTCAAGGAGGAAGTATTTCCCTATCTTTATGAAGCGTATGATGTATAAATATGTATGCTTTTAAATAGTTATTTTTTTTTCCTTTAATTCCTTGGCATATAAAGGATTTATAGAGCTAAGGAAAAAAAAAAAAAGTTTTAGTGAATATTAACACGTCAAAAACCTACATCTCTGAGACACCAAAAGTTTTATAAATTTCACTGTAATGGGATGGAAAGTCTTAAGCAAACATGGGGGAAACAAATTTTTAAAAGTGTTTCCTTTTCCATTGCAAGGTATTTTTATTTTAAGATTACTACAGATGACAAGGATGACAAAATTAAACAATCAAAAAATCACAAAGAAAAAAGATAGGTAATATCACAAAGCAGTATTGATCAAACCAAACCTGAGTTTCTTTGCTGACACTTTGGGGTTTTCTTCTGTTTCAAAATTCTTTTGTAGACTAAATGAAATCAGTTTCAACTCCAGCAGAATATATTTCAGGCTTCTCTGGAGATCTAGAGGGAGAAAGAGCAGTTACAGACTTATTCCTCTACAAATGCAGACTTATTTATTTAATTACTTATTTACTTCTGTTTTAATTCTGGTGGGATTTATAGAAAGCCTTGATCTCTCTGCCATTTTTTTTTTCCCCCTATCATTTTTCAGCCTGGGCTATCACTGGTGGTGCCAATATTTATTAACACATCACTGTGTACAAGGGAAAGAAGGAATATTTGGAAAAGCATTTTGAGACATTTAAAGATTCTTTACATATTATGCAGGTGTTGTAATTTTCTGGTGTTGTGGGCAGTAAGTGTTGGTGAGTTGAACATTGTTTTTAGGAAGACCAGAGAATGAAACAAAATGTGTATATAATAATGCTTCAGTTTAGTCCAAGAATTAACTGGTATTCTTCCTACTTGCTATCTTGTAGACTCATTCTGAAATTTTGGCAGTCTAAACTCAGGTATGTAATCACCTTTCATCACAGGAATTGATGTTGGTAATAGACCATTAAATCATAATGAATTTGGAGAAGATTTTTTTTTTTTCCAGATGGAAATTATTCATTACTTGTTAATTTTTCTTTATTTAAATACAACATTTCAGCATCTATAAATTACTTTTAAAATTGATGAACACATTTTTATTTATATATTCAATGCCAGTCAACATATACCTACATCCACATCCTGCTTTCCTTAAGTAATTTATCTCACAGAAGTGAAAAATATCTAAATAGATTTGAATGTGACACAAATCTTCTAAATAATTTAAAATTTTTTGGATGTCAAATGTAGAATTAAAAAGAAATCTGCTGTAATCAGAAAGTGTGAAATATTTAATCCTTTTCAAATACAAAATAAAAGTTGTCTTAAGTTAATAAATGTTATAGCTCAATTAATTAGATTGTACACCTGAGTCTGCAATTTTTCTAATGCATTTTTACTCTTTTAGTGTATTACATATTAACACAAAATGAATAAATGTTACTCGAGGGACTCTTCCAAGATATTCCCAGATAAGAATAAAGCTTTATTTCAGTTTACTGAAAATATTTACCTTCTTGAACTAGTATTTTATATGCTGGGACAGAGAGCCAAATGACTTCAGGGCTCAAATATTTCTTTAGAATTACAGGATCACGCAATGGCTGAGGTTGGAAGGGATATCTAGAGGTCATCTTGTCTAACACTTTCTGCAAAAACAGGGCCACCTAGAGCCTGCTGTCCAAGACTGTGTCTAGATGACTTTGAATATCTCCGAAAATGGACACTCCACAACCTTCATGGACAACCTGTGCCAGTGGTCACCGTCACAATGAAAAATATGTTTCCTCATGTTGACATGAAGCCTACAGTGTTTCAGTTTGTACCACTAAAAAAAGCCTGGCTCCATCTTCTTTGCACTCTCCCTCCAGATATTTGTAAGCATTTCTGAGGTGTCACTTGTGTTTTCTGTTCTCCCGGTTGAATAATCCCAACTCACTTAGCCTTTCATAGGATCATGGAATCATGGAATGTTTTGGGCTGGAAGAGACTTTTAAAGATCATCTAGTTCAATCTCCCGTGCTGTGGGCAGTGACATCTCTTACTAGGTGCAACCTGAGATTACTCAAAGCCCCACCTGACCTATTCCTGAAAACTTAAAGGAAATACTTTCCTCATATGAGTCCCTTCTCTGGACTCTCACCAATATACACATATCTCTCTTGTGCTGAGAAGCACAGAACTTGACACATCACTCCAGGTGTAGTTTTACCAGTGCTGAGTACAGGAGAAGGATTACCTCCCTCAGCCTCCTGGAAACTCTTCTCCTAACACAGCCCAGGATACCATTAGCATTCTTTGCTGCAAAGGCACATTGCTGGCTTGTGTTTGACTTAGTGTCTTCAGGTCCATTTGTGCTAAACTGCTTTTTATTTATTATTTTTTTTTAACTGTCATTAAAACCATAATATAAAGAGTGACATGGAGTGACACCAGTATAGGCTGTGTGACTTGGGTTTCCTGTGTAGGGTGACAATTGCAAGCTAATTGCAAATGAGGCTTCTTTTCACCTTAACATTTTAATCAGAAAACTGTGATAATCCATAAAATGCTTTAGAATGGCAAACTGTCATAAGTTAGGCAGCTGGGAACTGTGGCAATTTCATTGGTATATTAATCAGATTCTGATCTTCACCAGATACGTTGTACTAACTTTGTTTTCAATTTCACTTTAATGCATTGAAATGCAACACACGATCTAGAAAGCAGAGCACAGCAGCTTAATTATGTTGCCTAGCTATAGACATACATTGCTTCATGAAATCCTCTTGTGTATGGTACCTGGCTTCCACTTGCTCTTGTTCTTGTAAATACGCCAGTGGTTGCATGTCATATCTGTCAGCCCCAAGCAGGTATTGGAGATAGGCTGAGGAGTTTTAGATGACACTACATACAAGTCTAGAATCAGTGGATTGAGTTCCATTTACCTAAACACCCATTTGTGCTCAATGAAGAATAGATAACTATCAAGTGTATTAAAAGTGGCTATCTAATGAATTTGATGATTTCTACAGCATTCAAGATATCAGCCTAGATAAGATCTATAAAACCCAAACCTTTCCGAGGACAAAGCGGCATACGAGATAGGGAATCTCTGATAGTGTTAAACACCTATGTTTAGGCAACTGAATGACCTCTTCACACTGTAGAAATACATGTTAGGTCATAGGAAACTTATCTTAAATGTCATCAATATCTCCAGGGTAGTTGTTGTAATTATGTAGGCTTGATATCTATATAAGAGGTTGTATAAATGAAGAATATTACTGTTTTTGCGTAAGCTACAGCTAATGTTTTTAAATGTGAACTAAAAAACTTTACATATAAAGCACAAAAATGCATTATTAATGTTTTCAGAAGGAAAAAAAAAATGCACAGGGCAAGTGTAGTCATAGATTTTTGCAGTCAGATTTGACTGAAAATGTTTTTCGTTTACTGATAATGGAAGGTTTAAACTTTTATATACTAATTCCTAATAAAACACATCTAACTTCTTGTTGAGTGAGAACACATTTAATAAAAATAAAATACTTAATCTTGTTTTTAAAATGTCATATTACACTTCTTAACTGTCTTTATTGCCAATTTTTATGCATAAATTTAAATTTAAGCTTACCATACTATCACTAAAATAGAAATCTTAACTGCAATAAATATTTCAGTCCTCAATTGGCATTTATTATTATTACCCTTTGAAATACAGTAAACATGCTCTTGATCTGATGCCTGCTATAGAACACTAAGCACAATGTCTCCAAAATAAGTCTATGTTAATTCTTTTCTTTGGTGCTATCCTAACAAGCATATTGCATCAAGTAATCTTCTGATACTGTGAATGCATTGGTTCCAAAGCATAGCCATATCCAGTTTCTTTGCATATACTTTATTATTTTTTTCCGATCAACTGGGCAGCTTTGACAGATGTAAGGGAAAAAGAAAATGTAGTATTTTCTGCACAAACATGTTTGATTTATTTTTTGATATAGCAAGTGAAGATGGAATGCCCACTTGAGAACATCAAGGTTCAGTATGAGATTGAGTTTTCAGAAGAGTAAATATCATTCCCCTCTAGACTACAGAGAGAAGCAGAAAAATATAGCAAGTTTAGCTATGTCTGAAGTACTTTTCAGTCAGCCAGGAAACCCTAATTTAATCTGGATCAAGCTTCACAGATGAATCCAGGCTCTGATTTCCTAATGTACCAGTCTCAAATGCAGAACAGGTTTGGTGCTGATGAATCATTTTGTCATTTAGTATAAGTGATTTTGCAGCCTTGTCCTAAAAAAAAAAAAAAAAAAAAAAAAAAAAAAAAAAAAAAAAAAAAAAAAAAAAAAAAACCCCCTCT
>VZRU01006495.1:160481-177939 GCA_013398155.1 Pedionomus torquatus | reverse complement strand
AAAAAAAAGACAAAAACTATCCCTACTTCAGTTTGTATTACTTTTATTTTTTGATAGTTATTATAGTTATATAACATATAACATATGTATAACATATAGTTATTATGATATCCTTCAATATTGCCTAGTTAAGGTTTGGCCAGTGCACTGACCTTTAAGTATTGCTGTTAATGAGAATACTATTTAAAATGTGACAAAGCTGTATGAAACTGTAGAAAGGAGAATATGCTTTTACTGTAAAAGTGTATGACAGACTTCATTTTAAAGGTGCCAGTGAAAGAATCTGACTGAGAGTTTCAGAGTAAAAAATTCAGACACATTGTGCTTTATTTTTTTCTTTTTATTTCACTATTCTTGTGAGAAACAGCACTCAAGTTGGTCACTAAACAATGTGTTGCACAGTTTTAGGGCCTCCACAATAAACAGCTTCCCAAATAGTTTCACTTTTTTCCCAAATCAGCTATGTTAAACAAAGTGCCTCAGATACTCTAAGATATGCTCTCCATAGCAACGGAAAGTTTCAAGTAAGAAATCAGGATGATATCAAACATTAGGTTTGAGGGTGTTTGTCTACAGGCACATTTATTTTACAGCCCATTATGGTTTCTTATACATTTATGATTGTAAGCTTTCCTTGTAAGCTTTTGACTAATTCACAAAAATAATTGCATACTATATTTTTCAGTTATGAAAACTAAGCTTGTTTCTAGATTTCTATGAAATCAAAGATGCTGTGTATCTGCCCACTAATGCTTTTCTTTTGTGGTCCTGCTATGAAGCAGGCAACTTGTACTTTCACCAAGCAGCAAGACTACTACTCCTCTCCAGCCTGGGAACTATTTGTCACAACTGGTTAGCCCCAGGGCCACCTGGGTCTGACATATGAGAAATGGAGGCAAGACAATTTTTGTGCTGCTATGGGGAAACACAGTGAGTCTATCCTGCAACTCCATAGAGACTGTGTGGTCTGACAGGGAGAGTAGTGCCTCCCGGGTGCTGTAAAAACCTACACTCTCACAACTGCAGTACACACCTGGCAGGATCAAGCAGGCAACTTTTGTGATTGTATGATAGATATAAGGGATGATCAGAAATAAAAATTGTCATTGCAGACTCTGAGCAACATGGAAAGAAGACCTAGGCCATTTTATAAACAAAAGTTCGCAGGTAGTAGGTAAAAATTTCTTGAGGTAAAGTATTGCCCCCAAAATGGAAATAAAGAACATTTGCCTGTCATCAGTTTGATTGCTTTTCTTATTCTACTCCTACTTGCCAAATAATGCATTTTAATGCATTTCAGTGCATTTAAAATTCTTTAATGAAACCTTTCTCTCAGCTCTTAAGATAAGTGCCTTTTAGACTGGAAGCTCTTCAGGGTAGGGACAATGTCATTTTATAGTGTGTGATTGTAGGGCTTTTAACACCGCAAGTCCCCTTTGGAAATTATGACTTTAATAAGCAATAATAATAATGCTGCCCAAATCCTTAAAATTGATCTTTACTGGAAAGTTTCCACTGGAAGGAAAATGACAGGCGAAACTTTCTGTGATGAATAGCACCAACACAGAAAAGCATCAGAATAATTGTAATGGATAAATTTTGCTGGCTGCTGTGTAATATAATGAAGTCAGTGCCTGCTGTGGCCAGATAAATCAAGAATTGCTTCATAGTATGCAGCTGAACTTTTTAGTCAGATTATTCACAACAGTGATACTCCCATCATGGCCATTATGAACTGCACATTAAAAAAAATAAAAAAAATACACAATATACTAACATAATTTTAGGATGATTTAGTAGCAGCATGCAAAATGTGCTCAGTTGCTGTTGTACTAGGCAGAGGAACTCAGTGCTGGTCAGAATGCAATGATCTGTCAGTCTTTATATTTCAGTTGCACAAAGTCAAAGTCATAAAATCATAGAATGGTTTGGGTTTGAAGAGTCATTAAAGATCATGCACTTCCAATCCCCCTGCCATGGGCAGGGATACATCCCATTAGAGCAAGTTGCTTAAGGCCCCATCCAGCCTGGCCTCAAACACCTCCAGGGATGGGGCATCCACAGCTTCTCCAGATAACCTGTTCCAGTGTCTCACAACCCTCACAGGAAAGAGTTTCTTCCTAATAACTATTTTAAATGGCCCCTTTTTCAGTTTAAAATAATTGCTCCTCATCCTGTGACTGCACTCCCTTGTAAAGAGAACCTCTCCTCTCCTGGAGGCACCATTCAGGTAGGCCTCCCTGGAGCCTTCTCTTCTCCAGGCTGAACAACCACAATTCCCTCATCCTGTCCTCGTAGGAGAGGTGGTCCAGCTCTCTGATTATCTTCATGGTTCTCCTCTAGACTCGCTCCAGCAGGTCCATGTTCTTCTTTTGTCAAGGGCTCCAGAGGTTGACATAGTACTCCAGGTTAAGTCTAAGAATCTTATCAGATTCCTCCCCGCCCACTCCTCTGATCTTTGGTGTCAATGCCCAGAGGTAGAAAACTTTTTGGTGTTCATAGTGCAAGTGACAGTGTTTCAAGTGCAGTAGGAAGACTTCACTCATTTTAGCCCACCTGTGGGGTTTGGGCATATTCAGAATAGGTGAACTTATTCTGCATACTTCTCAGGGTAACTTTACACTAACTAAGGCAAATGTCCTAGTTCATGATAGTGAAGCTTAGGGTCAGTTACAAATTTCGTATCTACTTGTCCTTGCTATCATTTGGGTATAGGATTTTCGTAGTAATACAGCAATAAAGATGACAGGCAGAATATGGTATCAAGCAAGGACCACACTTTGCTATAATATAAAGAGGTGTGTCGTGAGCAAGAATCTGAAAGGAGAAAGAGGAAGGGGATATGTTCAGAGCTATGGCCATCTTCTTCCCAAGTAACTGTTATGCATGATGGAACACCTGTCTGTTGACGGAAAATAGTGAATGAGTTCCTCATTTTGCTCTACCTGCATGTGCAGCTATCGCTTTACACATTAAGCAATTTTTTTCTCAATCCATGAGTTTTCTCCCTTTTGCCTTTCTGATTATCTCCTCCATTCCACAGCAGGGGAGTAAGCAAGTGGGGCTGAGCTGCCTACTGGCATTAAATCACAACAGGTAGCTACACTCATGCATGTGCACAATGTACACACACAAACTCTGTTTAACACTTTTAATGGATTTACTAATATTAAATGGAGTCACAGATGGAGTAATGCCCTTCACTCGCACTTCTAATAGATTTACTAATGTGAACTGTTTTTTTCCAATAAGTGATTTGTTTCCAGGTACCTATATATAGGTCTGCAAAGACCAGATAACAAGCATTACCTTTGATAACTGGAAAAAATCTTTTCTTGGGAAAAAAAAAGTGATTTATTAAATAATTCTCTTTGTGAATTTCAGGATAATAGTTTAGTGTCTGTCTCTTGCTTTAGAAAACCTTATATATACTTAGAAAAAAATCCTCAAATTCTGACTATTTACCATTATAGGTAATTTAGTAGAACTAAACCCAACAACTAGAACATTCTCAGGAAAAAAAGGATTGAAGTTTGAAAGGAAAGATCCTAATTTATGTAAGAACAAATATAATTTAAAAACATTTGACTTCCATACAGAAAATCTTCAATGACTTCAACCCAATCTGCAACCAGTCATCTATATGTATCCCATACACCATGTGTGTAGAAAGTGCTTATTTCTGACTTCCCTAGCATACCTCCATAGTTGAAAATCTTGTACTGAAACCAGAGAAAAATCTTTCAGCAAAATGATTACAAACCTTTTTTTTTTTTTTTTTTTTTCTTTTTTAAATCCTCACTGTACATGTAATGGTCCTGGCCAAAATCCAGACAATTTGGTGTATATGGATGATCATGGGAAAGATGAGGATAAATAAATTAACATTTTTGAAGTTCAGTCAAACTTTATGATCTGACTATAGCTGTGTTGGGGCTTGAAATTTTACTATGGATGTTAAAACAAATGTATTCACATGGGGTTTAAGTGCTGTGTAAAGTGTAACCAAACAAGCGAAAATTTCATGTATATTTGAACATTTATGTATATTCACCAGAAATCTAGGAAATTGTTTATTATTTGGGTTTTCCTCTTTGTGGGCCTACATTTTGATTTTGTATTTGTTTAGATGTGATGTGTGTTTGCAAGGAAAAAGACTTTATAAAATTACAGTATCCATCAGTATGTCCATCTGTCGGTATGACTTGTGAGTCCATCAGCCACTTGCAGCTAAATTTCACAAGAGGGCTAAAGTCAAAAAGACAGAGAATTCTTATATATATTGTGGTGTTGATAGCTGAAAGCCAGTGTTTTCATTTCATCCAGTAAAAAAAAANTTTCCTCAAATAAAAAAAAAAAAAAAAAAAAAGTAGTTTTATCTCATTTTCTTACCAGGCAGGCAGCAGTTGGATAACCAGGCAGCACCTACCTCTTACTCTCTTACTACAGATATATGTCCAAACTGTTCACAGCATATATTACTACTTATTCAAAAAAGTACAAAGAAGAAGTATTGTGTATTTTCTCAGTTTTGTTAAAAGTGGGATACTTTTTGACATCTAAGTCAGAATCAAGATCTATTGTACTAAATCCTGTACAGCATACTATTATTAATTGTGTAAGTATATACCTAAATTTAGATAATCCCATTAATAAGTTTTATGTGGAGTTTCCTGTATTGTGTAAATTGTTAGACATCTGAACCTTTGTAACTACTTAGGATCTGAAGAGGAAATGTCAGTGCAGAGTAAAACATTCCATCTGGTTCTGATAGTAGCATTGTTATTTTGATCAGTTTTCTTTCATGTAGCTACAAAAGGAGAACTGATTCTCTTCCTGTATTCACCTTTGCAGCTACCGGATCTCTATTACAATACTTCTCTTTTTAAACTAACAAACTTGAGTAATCCTAAACCACTGTTAAATAGCTAGAAGAACCAAATTCTTTACATAGATACCCTTAAGAGCCCATGCTTTCAAGCACTGTTCGTGTTGAAAAGAAGGAATGTTTTGGTGGAAATAAAAAAAACCCATAACATTGAATGGGAAAATTCAACCAAGGATATGTTACTGCTTGTTATTCTCCCTAACTGATAAAGCAGTCTAAGAAGAAAGATTCATTTTCTTGAACCTTTTTGCAGCTTTCCTTTCTGCTGAATTTGAGTTTTATTTAGTGTCTATGACTAGCAAAATGCTGATATACATAGATACTCCTTGCTGATCTGCAGGTCTTTTTCTTGGTGCATTCTGGAGCTGCTGCTTCATCCCATTGTGTACAACCATTCCTCATGAACCACAAGATGATTCACGGTCTCCTCTGTGCCTGTCAAGTTTAGGCCTGACGTCTATGTGTCTTACTTGGTAACAGCAATTTCATCTTCTGGGCGCCAACAAAAAGCACATCAGTACATGTATCTCCAGAGCTCCTTCAACTCTGTCATTGATCAGTGAAATTTTATCACCAACAGCCCCATTCTGAATCAGCAGGATCAGACTGATTTTAGAAGATGACAGAACATATGGGACATTGTGGAGAAGGTGTCAGTGACCATTATCAATTGGTTGACTGAGAGATAGGGGGTTATTCTGAATAAACAGAAGTGTTACTTATATGAGAGTAGTTACCATTTTCATCAAGCCCGACAAGGTGCTGGGCACAATGTTTGTCCTGGGTACTGAGAAAGGGGCTTTTCACTTTGGAAGTGGAAAGCTAAGAGTTCAGGGTGCTTTGTTCTAGCTTCCCAGAGGCCAGTTTTCATTAGGTGCAAGGTTTGTTTGGAAAGAATTTTCCCAGAGAAATTGTGAAATGTCCCAAATAACACTACTTTCTGCAATATGCTCACGGTACTTTTGTTTGACTTTGTTTCTGCAATTTACATTGCATCTCCATTATGTACAACAATAAACAGATGACAAAGTTCTTATCTGCCTATAAACTTCTGAAAATAATAGCTCCAAAAAACTGCATTGCAAGAAGAAGATGACAGAACTTGCACAGCACAGATGTTACTCCTGCCCTTAATGCACTGCTACTCAGATGCAGTAATGATGAGCACTGTATAAAACATTGTCCATGATGGAATTAGGATATTCTCAGACAGAGTGCAATCCTGCTCAGAAATGCAAAACAAAACCCATGCTCCATTTAATGTCCAGTAAAACCCTTCCAGTACCACTGAAGTGAAGCTTGAATGATATGCATGAAAGTGTTTTGAGCCTCCATAGTAGACTAAATTTTACCCATGGTGAATTACTAGCAGGTCTAGCCTAATGTCCTTCATAGTGAAGTAACTAATAATATCTTCATAGCATTTCCACTTGCAAATTGAAGTGCTTTTCACTCACAAAGATAAATAGCAAATCATAATCAAATCATGGGTTTCCACATAAAGAATATACATTTTCACTTGGCTATTTTATGGTTTATTTTCTACTGTAAAGAAAAGCTATATTATATACAATATTGCTGTGACTGCTTAATATATTTTCATTTATTCCGATGTTGCATTTCATTGCCTTTTTCTCTGGTTCTTAATGAAAAACAAAACAAAACAAAATAAAACAAAACAAACAAACAAACAAACAAAAAAACCCACATGAAAATGAAGCATCTATAGTTCTGGCTCTGGAGATTTTGACAACCTTGAAAAATCACAAAGAGAAAAAATATATTAAACTGTCATGCTGTGGTGAAATTTGCGCAAGGAATAAGGAAGAAAATTCATCAGGGAAAAAGACTTTATTTCCATACTCATTCACTTGTTTTCATAAAGCAGAATATTAAGGATTATATACAAAAATGAGTGTTCAAAAACATTTTCTCAATGATCATTTATATGTGACTAAATTCTTCCTTGATTTTCTCAGCCATTTTTGTTCTTTTTTTTTTCCTAGCTAATGGAATGGTCTGTAAACAAAACTAGAAATCTTCAACCTTAAATTATTCTGCTGTTTTCAGTAACATAATCCCACTGAAAGGCTGGAAATAGGCTGACTTGGGAAAATAACTGGGGGAAAACAAATTGAAATACCTGATTGGTGAATCTCTACTCAGACCTATTAGGGTATTGTTATTCTGATTTTGAATATATTCCCCTCATTTTAAGCATGAAAATGAATCTTTTAAATGCTCTTAGCAAAATTGATACCTTTCACAACAGCTAAAGGTAACAAAATTCTATTGAATTTTCAAAAAAACCATATTGTGAATAACAGTGTGTTTGTATCTGACCAAATAATTCACAAGTTTATTACAGAAATGCTGTCTGTAACAGGATTTACTTCAGCAACAATTTTGAATATGCTCTGTTTTATCTTCTACCCAAACAAAGATCTAAAGGGCTGTTATATGTATTAATCTTTGCTTGGATCTTTTATGTATTTTCTTCCATTCACATATTACTTTAAATTGATTTTTAAAAATATTATTACTGTTCCTACTATTAAAAATAATAAATAAAAAATTAAGAGTGAGGGCTTGAACTAGTACTCTCATAAAATATTTTTAATCATGTAGAGCTTATTCATTACTCATTTTGATTGCCCATGCAGAGATATCTACTGTGGGTTTAGACACCAGTGAGTAACCTACATGGGCTTCAAGCCCTGCCGTAACTGAACATGCTACACCAGTTAGGCTCTATTTGGTATCTGCAAGCTTTGTCTCAGGTAATGCCTGTCATCTAAAATGAAAATAGATGTCTGTGTTCAGACAATGAAAGCCCACCTCTAAATCCACATGAGCAGAATCTTACCCAAGGTGGTGTGAGCTTGCATTCAACAGCAGCTCTACGTAAAAAACGGCACTTTGCACAATCTGTACAAAGAGACAGGAAAAATCCTGAGAGAAGTAAATCAGATGTGCTCCATAACCACTTAAGCTCTCTGATGTTTTCAAAATGTTTCACTTATAATAATTTCAGCAGTAAGCTAAATTTTACATTAATTTTACCCCAGTTAATTCAAGTGTAACCTGTACAGTAATTTAAACATTGTTCTGTCTTTTTTGCTTACAATAATAATTAATGTCTATCAGCATAAAATTTCTCTTAATATGAAAAAAATTACTCCCTACATCTCTTTTTTTTTTTTTTTATCTTTATGTACAAGCAATAAAATGTACAGTTAAAAACAATGTTTAAAACTCATCAGCAACTGATTAATGTTGCCCACATAATGCCATGGTTTTAGAATCAGAGAATTGTAGGATGATATGGGTTAGAAGGGACCTAAAGTATCATCAAGTTACAACCCCCATGACTGGAAGCATTTGGATGCAGCATTTCACGTGGGAACTCATGAGAGCAGAGCAGAGGGGGCCAATCACCTCCCTCAAACTGCTGGCCATTTTACTCCTAAAAACTGGATTTCCTGTGCAAGTCCTTTGGCATTATTTTATAGCAAAAGCAGCTTTCAAAGAATCTAGGTTGTTTTTCTCCCATTCTCAAACACTTCCTCCACTGTGTTGTCCTGCACAATGATGTTATCAATATACTGCAGGTGTTCAGGGGCTTTACCTTGCTCCAGTGCAGTCTGTGTCAATTCATGACAAATGGCAGGACTATGTTTCCACTCCCAGGGCAGTCAATTACATGTGTATTGGATAACCCTTTATGTGAAAGCAAGCTGTGGCCTACAGTCTGCTGCCAGATGTATTGCAAAAAGTGTAGTGATAATATCGTTGTGTATCATTTGGCGGCCTTTAACTCCAGTTCACGTAGGAGTTCTAGCACATCTAGTACGGCAGCACTCAGCTGCAGTGTGACTTCATTCAGGCCTCAATAGTCCATGCATCTTTGCACTCTTCACATGGGATTATTAAAGGATGAATTTTTTTTACCGATCACTCCTTGACACTCCAGTCAGTGGATCAATTTATTGATAGGAACAAGGGAGTTTCCATTGCTGTGATGTTATTGCTGGTGCACTGTCATGGTAGCACTTGGCACCTGCTGTTCTTTAATCTGCAGCAACCCCACCACAACTAGATCCTCTAGAGCTTCGTAGGCCTGTGTTGCTGAAGTGCCAGGCCATTGGATCCATACAGTCCAGTAAACCCTCTGGTTGTCCCTTCACTCTATCTGGCCGAAGGCAGGGCTCCTATGTTCGTCTTCAGAATCTTCATTATTTGACCTTTTGTAGCTTCAAAACAGAAATCCCTTCATCAGGGTCAAAAGTACAATCACCTCTTATATTCTGTCCAGCAGACACTAGAGCAGAAATTTTCTTGGATGGACACCTTTTGGCTGGTTTTGTTCTTTTCACTTTCTGGACAGTACAGAGCCCAAATACCAGATTAAGCTCAAGGCCAGTGTTTTTAATGTCCCACAAAAAGCATCACTAATCACTACAGAACAGAGCAAACTGTGAAAGCTAACACAAATGTTTAACAGGTACAGCAGAAAAAAGAACATGGTGTAGATCAGAAGAACTAATATTGAGAATGGATAAATCAATATTGTGACTCACAACTGTTAACAGATGTAAATCCCTACTAATATGCCCTGGTCAATCTGGTTTTATCTCAAATCCTTCAAGCCCAACCTTGAGCATCAAAAAGGACTGTTGTGGTTTAATCGCAGCTGGCAACTAAACCTCACACAGCTGCTCAACCACTCCTGACATAGCAGGATGGAGGTCAAGAGAATCGGGAGGGTGAAAGTGAGAACTCATGGGCTAGGAAACGAACAGTTTAATAATTGAAATAGAATAATAATAATGATAATAATAGTAGTGGTAATGAAAAGGAAAATAACAAAAACAGAAAGAAATAAAACCCAAGAATGACAAGTGATGAAGAAAGACAAGTGGTACAAACAAAAACCAATTGTTCACCACTAAATGACCTATGCCGAGCCAGTCCCTGAGCAGCAGCGCCCCAGTCAACTTTCCCTCTCATCTGTATGACATTATATGTTATGAAATATCCCTCTGGTGAGCTCTCTCGGATGTGTCTCCTCCCAATTTTTTGTGCACCCCCAGCCTATTCACTGGCAAGGTGGCATAAGGAGCAGAAAAGGTCTTGATTCTGTGTGAATCCTGCTTCCAAAATACAGCCCTTTACTAGCTACTGTGAAGAAAATTAGCTTTACACCCGTCAAAAACAGCACACTGAATAAACAGAACTTTGAGTAATTTGTCATCATTTCTGATATAGACTAATGACTGCATTTGCTTTTCTATGTTGTATTAGAATGAGCCAACAGATAAAAAAAAAGTCATTAAGCAATGAATATATTAGTAAAATTTGAAGTAGAGACACAAGTACAATTATGACATCCTGAGGCATTGTATAATAATGCAAAATAACGATTTTCCTTTCAAATGTAATAGTGATATTTTAACAAAGAGTAAATATTAAAAAAAAAAAAAAAGATAAAAAAAGGTAATCCATGTATTCAAACCACTTAAAAAATTAATTTCAAAGTTTTATTTGGTTCAACTTAGCTGGCCACCAAGTACCCACCAAGTTACTCCAACCTTCTAACCAGGACAGAAGGAGAAAAATATCATGGAAAAGTTCATGGAGTCAGCATATGGGCAGTGATATCACTTATGAATTACCATCACCAGCAAAACAGGCTTAACTTGGGAAAATTAATTTACTGCCAATTATGAAATGTAAAGTAATGACAAATAAGACCAAGTCTGAAATCCACCTTTCCCACACCTCTCCATTCTTCCCAGGCTGATGTGGTCATACAGGTTAGGCCCTGTTTTACAGGTAGACTCTTTAACTTGCAAATTAATTGAGTATTACAAGATAATATAAAAGGTGAAGACAGTGTTTTTCCCCAGTTTTGCTCTAGTTTATCCTTGGTTGTTAAGAGAGATTTATTCTTCAATTTTAACAAAAATATCAAAATACTTTGAAAAGAGAGCTGTAACAGGCTCTCCCCTCCTTGCTCTCTTGACAGTGTATATGAAGAGTGTTCAGTGAGGCTGTTTTTTGTCATAGAAGAAAATATAGATAAAGATGCCAGTGAAGATAAAAACAACAATTGTCAGGAAAATAATACCAGTTTCTAAGAAAAATCATTATTGTGTTTCATGGTAGGATATAAAAAAGTAGTTTTCTATTGAAATTAGTAATTTTTATAAAGACAACAATTAAACTGAAAACAACACTATCAAAAAACAAAATACCCCTCATCAAGGGTTTTAATTTTAAATATAAGAATAGAAC
The DNA here is from genome assembly GCA_013398155.1 of Pedionomus torquatus. Taxonomy (NCBI): domain Eukaryota; kingdom Metazoa; phylum Chordata; class Aves; order Charadriiformes; family Pedionomidae; genus Pedionomus; species Pedionomus torquatus. The sequence goes on along the minus strand of VZRU01006495.1, from coordinate 166,754 downwards.
TATTGCTACCATTCTTAAACAGAAAATAGGGTTGAGTTTATTGCTATCAATTACTCACTCATCATTAACAAACAGAATGGCAATGACTGATATGCTTCCACCATAGTAACTGCATTTACTTTCCTTTTTATTTTATGTTCAATATCCTTTTTTAATTCCAGGTAGCTACTGAAACATTCTAGTGCCTATATACTTATGGCTTGCATTTAACATTGTTTGGTATGCTATTTGGAGCTAAAAAAACCTGTTTACTATTTCTTTCAGTGGAGTGTTTTTAAATGGCTTAAATATAAATATATTTCGGTTAATATATGTCAGTCTAGATCATATATCTGCTAGCTCTACTTAAATATGTCTAGCCTCTTGGACTCAAAAGGTTATGCAGACCATAATAGCAGAGAATCTGAGCATCAGTACTTTAGCAATTATAGCTGCAACTGCATTTTCACCTGTGTGTAGATGTAATCATGAAATTACAGTCGTTTTTTAATACTTAAAATATTGTGAGAGATTTTTGAATGAAATAACTGAAGAAGTATTTTGTGACAGTTTTAGGCTGCACTGTGAGTGAGACACATTGCTAGATATCTTTGGCCAGCTGTCTCACAGGTATTTTAAATCCCCAGCACCATGTCTGATGGTGCCAGGTTACCTATCTGTGGAAATTCTCAGATACCCACACTTTTGTTATTAAGTCTGCCCATTTCTGACAGCATGAAAAGCTTTGCAAAATTCACAATTTATCCTTAATCTCCCTAGATTACCTATGGGTCACTTTAGGGTCTCAAACTATAATAGAAAAGGAAAAATATTTTTTCTCTCTCTTTATTATTTTTTTTCATAGTTTGACTTAATTCTGATACTAAGATGAGTATGCATAATGAAAAAAAAAGATTACAAAATGGTCTGTTACTTTCCAGAAAAGTGGCTGATCACTTTTAGTGAGCCACAGCTGTGCAACTCTGCTTCTTTTTGGAGCTTCTTCGCTTCCTTTAAGTAGTTAAATATTTTCTGGAGCAGACATGAAAGATAATGTAGAAATATAGATCTGTAATTAGATAAGTCTCTACTAAAAAATGCTTGTTTTAGATAATTATTACACTAGAATTTATTTTGGTTCTTCTATTGGTTAGAGAATTAAGAACATTCCTCTTTCCTTTCAACTATATTGCAATTCATATGTTAATGTCCTGAAAAAATATTTTCTGGCTCAACTGGTGCACTGAATTTGTAAAAAAAATCCAAGAATAAACCAAATCGAAATTGTTATGTAGTTATTAAAATGTCAAACATCACGGTCATACCTGCCCATAAAGGGAGAAATGAGACAGAACAGAGGGCTAGGGCTTGAAAAACAAGAATATCCTAATTAAATAAAAATGTGTATTACAAGGTTTGTTTAGAAGAACAGCCAGGCTGACTTTCAAAATAATGACCTAACACATCATAATAAATTTTTTTTTAATCTACCATAGGATTTCACAAGATCATGTCTTCTCTTAGAGAGGAGCTTTTCTCAGTGTCATTTCCTAATAGAATGTTAACAGACTGTAAATCATAAAACACATTTTATGATCATCCAAATAAATTATTATACATAAGATTTATTACTGATCATAATTTCATAATGTAGGCAGGGGATGGCTTTCAATTTGTAAAGTAAAAAGACAAAAAGAAGTTTAATTTGCTATGTCAAATCTTACTGTAACAGATTCTTTGTCATATATATGTAATAAAAGGAAAACATATAAAGGGATAATCAAAGCTTTTATGCAAGATGAAATGATCTATGCATACCAAAAATAAATTAAGTGCTTAACCATGTTTCCTTTGTTAAATCTTTTAGTGATGAATATTGTTCACTGGATTAAGAGATACAAGGTGTAGGCAGTCAGTATAATCCCTATTTGTAGTATGAAAGTGTTATTTTCTTCTTTAATTGCCAACTATAAAATTATAATACTTTATTTTAGTTCTAAATTTGAAAATCATTTCAGTAACAGGAACTTAATTTCAAAGTTAGCACTGAGTAAAGTTATAGTCAATACACATATAAAAAAAATATTGCTGTACCAATATTCTTATATACATAAAAATATACATAGAAAGAGTGAAAATACCAAAAAAGAAAAAAAATAGATGCAAAATGTTAAAAAATAAAGAAATCAGAACTAATGAAATGTCACAATTGTTATCTCCTGTGCAGCCATGATCATTTGGAAGATTGATTTGACTCTGTTTATCAGTTAATATAAAGCACAAAAGGATCTTTGTATCTTGTATCTTTGTATCTTTTGCTTCTTAACAGAATTTTATCCTGCGTAGAATACTGATTTTCTCTTTTACTGTATTTAACACCTGCACTTGGTAACTATTTTTTTTCACTGAAGTCCTTCCCCTTTCCAGTTAGGTCCAGTATTGGATGATATGCTTTTTTTCCCCACTTCTTTTACTGGATGTAGTCCTTTTCTGGAACAGTTATTATTTATTCTCAGTTTAAGAGAACTAGCCAAAGCAGATGCCTGTTGCAATCATAGAGTAAGTTGTAACCATCAAGTAATATATTAAAATATGTGCCTTGAACCCAGGCATAGGTGTTTTGAAGTATTGTAGTGGAAATAGTACATAAGCATTTTGTAACATTGTAACACTGCTAAAAGCATAATTACCAAAACCATGAATATTTTATGAGATAGTTAAGCATAGAGAAAAGAATGTAATATATAATCACAAAGAGGCAAATGGACACTTATGATATAGTTGTACAAATGGAAGTACAGGAAAATGAGCAAGTAGAAAGATCTTTCAGATCAGAGGGAAGGGTGAAAAGGAGCCAGGAGAGGTGGCTGTTGAAGCTAGAACTGTCAAGGTGTCTGGTGAAATGAGAACAAGTCCTGCTCCCATGAAAACATCATATATGTCATGAGTGTATGAGATCACCACCCTGTATTTTGGGCAGAGAGATGACGAACATAAATCAACATTGATGGCTGAGGACAATTAGGGGATGAAAGAAGGGGCACAAGTGATTCCAGCTTCTTTCCTCAATTTGCTCTCGAGTCTTGACATCTCAACCTCAGTAACTATTGGCTATCATGGACTATAGCATTCAGTGTCCACTGCACAGGATGAACATAAGAAAGATGGAAAAGGAAGGCTGAATAAGCACCATGGAAAGTACAGGAGTCCCTCCAGTCTTGCAAGTGGAAATCTTGCCATTTAAGATTGTGAACACGAAGATTTTAATCTCATATATAGGATATATTGCTTTAAGACACCCTTATTTCAGTTGCAATAAATCAAGCTGTCCTTATCACTGGAATGGGCTGAGAACCCTTTTATTATTACTGCCTGTGTAACCTACAGTTTAACATCTGGTGCAAGTTCCTCATTTTGGAAAAAAAATGGAACTGTATGTGTTAGGGGGCACAGGGCTATATTCTAGTGCATATGGAGTCACTGTTATTTATAACAGACCACAGCCTTTGTGTTTAACTATCAAAACAGACCTTGAGATTTTTTCAGGATTTTCCTAGATTCTTCTTGACCTGTCTTAGTTTTAGTTTGCTTTAGTTTTCATAACCATCATAGAAATTCCCAAACAACAGGGTCACTACTACCCAAATGGATTCAGTTTCTACCTAGCTTTGTACAATTTTTCAAGGCAATTCTCTTTTTTTTTTTTTTTTTTTCCACATACTGTGGTGAGTTGATCCTGGTAGACAGCTCAGCCCCATGCAGTTGCTTCCCCCACAGCAGGATGGGGGAAAGAATCAGAAGGGTAGAAGTAAGAAAACTCGTGGGCTGAGATGAAGACAGTTTAACAGGTGAAGCAAAATGAGCTGTTATGTAAAAAAGCAATCAAACCAACCAAAACCAGTACACACATACACACTAATAATTAATATTAATGGCAAGTAATTGTTCTACGTTAAATAAACCATCTATGACTCTAGAGTAAGAATGCAGTGTAGGGGAAGAGAGTTGAGAAGACAGCAAGGACCTTGAAAGAATTAACAGGGAACAATAGGTCTCATGGCTATAAAAATATATAAGCAGTCAGATGCCAGTCATTAAAGCAATATAACCTTGGCAAATGAATAAAACCAGTATTAGGGACATAAAGGGAATAAAAAAGTTTCCAACACATGTAAACCACTTCATACTTAGTAAATTAGGATGCAAGATGCAGTGAAGAAAGAACAAGGTGAAGAGTGGATTAGCAAGCATATAAAAATGACCCCAAGTTTGACATAAGATTTAGAGGAGGAAGAAAATATCGACATGGCAATCCTTTGTCCCCTGGGATACTAATGACTCATCAGAATGTGTTTTTTTCTATATTTTACATCAAAGGAAGGTACAAATACCAAAAAAATTGTGTATAGAGCTTTTACTATCTATAATTTAAACCATACCTTTTAATATAATTATTTAGCAATTAATTAATTAATAACTGGAAGGAGAAATTCTTTGTTCAGGCTAGTAATACTTAAATTTGAACAATAAGAAATTAATCACACATAAACTCAGAAGCTGCACTGTAACAAAAGGGTGGAGAAATTTTGGGAATGTATTGGGGTGCAACAAATTTATCAAAGGAAGATAATGCTTACTATTTCAAAGACTAATAGAAATGGCCACTTTGCCTTCTGCATTGCAAATACCTTGTTGTGTAAAAAGGGGAGAGGTGAAGGCTGAAGCACTCCAACTGAAAGAAGCTGAACTGTTTGGTGAGGAAAAGGCTGCTTTTGCCTATGTTGACTGCTTTGGCAACACCATCTGGTTCTTTCAATTGTCAGAAGCCAGGAAGTAACTTCTGCGTTCCCAATTTAGACTTCTAGATTTTGTATTTCAGAATATAATAAATAATTGGATAGAATAAATATTTCTCATCTCTGACCAAGACCCCAGGCCTAAAATTCCCATCTAATTTCCATTCTAAATTCCCATCACTATCAATTGGACATGGAAATTCAGTCATCTACAGGTAGATGTCTAGTGTTAATATAAATGGTTCTATAGTATTCAAGACATTTTCAGTGGGCTAGCAAAGATTACACAGGACCTACAGAAAAATAATGCCATTCTGAACCAGCAAATAAGGAAAGGATGTATATGATAGTGTGTCTTAAGTGACAATAAACCTCTGTCATCAGGCAACTGGATTCTGTCCATCTGAGACTGGAAATTCACCTCCTCTAAGAGCAAATACCTACACTATCAGCTAAAGAGCTTCTCAAACTTACATATTTGCTTACATATTTGGCTGAGAGAGCAAACTAAGATATAAGTAAAAAGGTAAAGATATCTAAACCTCTGAATCTAGTTCTAGCCATTGAAATACTATTGTCTTCAAAAGGTTGTTTGGCTTCTTTTAAAAAATGCTTTAACTGATTGGAACTTACTGTACAATATACTCAATTACAAGGAAAAAGACCTTCTCAATTCTATTTTCTCTACAGGGCTAGCAGGAACAAGTATATATATATATATTTAAAAGCTAGTGTACTTTTGAAGCATCTTAACCAAAATATTGAGCAAAGAATTGTGTTTTTAAATAGTCACTTTTTCTTTCTGAGCAAAATAACTTACGAATTCTTTAATATTCAATTTCTGCAACACTCATAAACTGCAGATACCAATGAACTGAAAAAAAATCAAGTTCTGGCTAACTACTGAATATAATTGTAGACTGGCATATCTTATATATAGCCAGTGCCCTAGTTAGATAATCATACACATACTTCTGAAGGAAATTCTTATTTCACATATTTTTTCTGCTATATCAATTCATTGCATTCTAGCAGAATGTAAAATATTGCTGGAGTGAGCTCTTTGCCAGTAATCTATGAGAATAAACCCTTCTGAATTTACCTGCTCAAAACTTTTTCTGTGTATTTGAATTTTATAATCCTCAATGTGTGCTGCTCTGTAAGAAAGTGCAAATAGGAAAAAAATAATAACACTGTATTTCTGGCCTGTCTGTAACTCTACTAAAAGACTCCAGATTACAGTTTTATGGAAGTGTATACAGAACTGAATTAAAAATTGCAATATGTCAAGTCATGTCTGCAGTGTCATATACAGTTACATTATGATTTTAATACAATCATCATCCACACAGCATGAAATAATGTGCATGTGTGGCAAAAAATAAATAAATTAAATACTCTTTTTCTCACATCTCAATCCTACCTCAGTGCTAACACAATTTCTACACTTTTTTTTTTTTTTTTTTTTTTTTTCTTCTTTTTCTTCTTTTTTTTTTCT
>VZRU01006495.1:133614-160409 GCA_013398155.1 Pedionomus torquatus | reverse complement strand
TGGGACCATTAAAGCAAGTTTTTCAGAATGACTGGTATTCAAGTCCTCTTCCTGGGCCCAAATATCCTAAAATCTCAACTGGATTCTGAAGTAAAAGTTCCACACATTGCTGTAATAATGTTGTCAGATCTTGCAGTTTGGATCACTACTCTAAAAAGAAGGTAACAGAAAGCATTGGCTAACTCTCATATCCACGGTCCTCTAAATGAAAAGGGTGAAGAGAGCAATAAAAAAAAAAATCTATTAAGGATTCAAATAAATTTTAAAAAATGCCCCAAATGACTCATGCCACTTATAATATACTTGAAAATATTACATGAAAGAAATAATAATAAAATTGCAGAGCGACGTAAGAAGATGACATTTCTAGGGTGCTTCTGTAATCCTTTCTGATGAAAAGTAATCCAAAAAGATGCTATAACATTCTGGATGGTAGTCAATCAGCTTTTGAGAATGGTTTTGCAATTCTCAAGGCTTCATCTGGTCAAAGTTTCAAAGCATCTTCCATATTCTGCAAGTACCAGTCAAGGGTTGGGTTTTGCATTCTAATACTTCAGGAGTAAGAGTGGAGTATAAAGAATATTAAGATGAAGTTGAATGAGTAATACTTTTCTCCCCAAAATTTCATTCTGCTCTTTCTTTTACACCACTGTGAACTTTAATGAGTTTTTGTGTGAGATTTTGAGTTTTTCATGGGAGCTGCTCTCCTGGCCACTTGTCGAGAGTATTGTCTCTGGGTTGAATAAAGTGCTGCTTCATGTGCAGGTAAATCAAAAATGAATACTCCCATTGCAACCTTGAGAGAGGTAAAGTGGAACAAAATGTGAAGAATTCATAGCACACTTCTTGTTTGAGAAAACTTCAATAGACCTGAAGTTATGAACCTGAAAGGATCTGATACATCTTTTGATGGGAGACATAAACAAATGAACCTCCTGGAGTAAACACTTAAAACCAATTTAATAAATTTAATGCTTTGAATATATCTGCATGTCTGTGATATATGAAGAAACATGTGACTTCCAATGACAGATATAAATGATGAATACAAAGCTAGGAACCTTTCTGTTTGGAAAGCAATTTTCTAGAGACCTGAACTTGTATTAGACTTCCTTGACAATATTCATTCAAGGACTTTCTGTTCTTTTTAGAACAACAGAAATTCATAAAAAGGACTCCTGCTGGGAAGAGTAGAATGACATCTGTACTAGGCACCAAGAAATACAATGAAAAGAGACAGGTAGTTTTTCTGACATCAGCAGGAGCATATTTAAAGCACTCAAAACTGAATTTTAAAAGTGTTCATACAACAAAGCATACTTAATATATTTTATATATCTATATTTTAATATTTATAAACATTTCTGGTTTATAAATTATTGCTTTCACTGGCTTTTTTAGCTTCAAAACATATTATGGATAACCTGACTATATAAGCCAAATTATTCCTCAGAAGACACTGCACTAATAAAGAAGTTACGGATAGCCAATGTTCAATGTTTAGAGTTCTCAAATATTTTTATACATAATGTGAAACCTTCTGAGGTGCTGGAGTAAACATTGGAAGTGGAGGCCCTACTGAGGACAGAGAATAGATGTTTCATAAATCTTTTTCTTTCTCAGTCCTGTATCAGTAGCATTGCACACAGAGAAGCTGTATTATTCTGCTAGAGACTTTTCTCCTTCGTGTTCAATAAGAACAATTTTTTGTCTAATAACCGAATATAGCAACAGATTATGATGTACAGTTGGATATACCAATTTAAACATCTAGTTTGTACATAATTTTCTATTGCTAATGGAGGAACTTGCTTTTCAAAAGAAGTTGTTAAATTACCTTTTAAAGTAAATGATCAAAACTAGACATAAAATGTTTCCACTGATTTCATAGCAATTACACCATTTACCTGAAAAATTACCCACAATATGCATAAAATAGAAATATAAGATAAGTTCTAAGGTTCATGGTCTGAATCTCACTGTGTGTACCAGGTGAGTCTGAAGAGCTACTCTGATCAAATATTTTTACCATTCTTCTCTATGACAAGAAAATTTATATCATACATCGTTCAAACCTCCTTTTCTGGGATATTTCAAATTTAGCTAAAAGGACCTTTGATCATTTTCCTTAAACTTTATATGTTTACTTCTAGTTCCATACATTTGTAAAGTGAATATTGTTTAAAAATCATATTGTTTAATTGCACTTAGTGAGACAAATAAGATCTGAGGAAGGTAAATGTCTCAATATTAATCTGTGTTCCATCTTGTTATGAACTATGAAACAGCTTTTATCTGAAGTAAAATATCTTTTTCTAAAGTAAGTTTCTTCAGTTCTCAACATCATTTTTTAAAGTCAATTTATCTGAAACTCCAATTTCCTACTTAAAATTTTCTAAATAAACAGAATTTTGATAAAGTAGCTATAGAATGGCACTGCTGTAAAAATGCACAAGACTGAGTAAAATGTGTCAGCCAGCAAACCTATTCTTCATAATGCTTCTTTTTTTTTTTTTTTTCTTTTTTAATTATAGCAGAAATGATAGCAAAATTGTTTGGTGATTAGTAAACCATTCCCTACAGTCTTCAATGAAATGAGAAGTGAAAGTAATTTAAACTGATGTTCTCTGCAGACAGCACTAGCAGGTAAAAATTTGGGAACAGTAGTTAAAAGGACACACAACCAATACATTTTTTCTTCTTTGACAGAGGTAATGAAGAAATCTGAAAATATTGATTTACCATGAAGTATAAATTATGCCTGAACTTTTATTTAAACCATGTAATTATTTTTGCAATAAAAGTCTGTATGGCTTTGCAGATATCGTTTAATAGAAGCTTCAGCTTTGACTCATTGTTAAACTTTTTTGTATTTTTTTTTTTTTTTGGACTAGTTTAGATACTCTAAAGTCCCCAATATAGCAGCACAGAGTTGGAATTTCTAGCTCTTATGCAAACTGAAATCATACTTACTAGTTCAAATTCGTATTGATAATTCAAAACAAATCATGTGTTCAATATAAATTTCTGACATTCTGTATGAAGTCACGTTGCTTTTTGGTCAGAATATGTCACATTGTGTCATGTCACAAGCTGTCCTGAATAGTATTACTGCAACAAGCCATGACAAACCAATGAGACATACTAAAAGAAACAAAATATTTTTTAAGACTATTTCGCAATCACTGGAATCACAAGTAACCAGTTTGAATATTATACATCAAATAGATGAGCATAATTTTTAGCTGCTTTTGTGCCTGTCAAGTTAGATCTCTATACAGATCTTTATACAGAATTATCCTTCATGTGTATGCAGGTATAGGTATATAAATACATATAAATTTATATATTTTTTTATGCACATAGTATTTTGTACTGAATCTAAGAGTGGTGTCAGGCTGTCCTGACTCTGTCAGTGCATCAATGTTAAAAACCACAGTAAATAAGTTAATTCTAATAAATGACATAATATTCATAACAAATGTTCCATGTAAAGATTTATCTAACCTCATGCTTCAAGTATCTTCCTGGGGTCTTCCTAACCCATTTTTTCCTTTTTAGGAATGAGACAAAAGAAGGTATTTAAAAGCTTCATTTCAACACAAGTGAGTGACAGTCATTATACACTACTACCCTGTACAAAATATTTAAAAGAGAATGATTGTCACACTCAGAATAGCATCCAAAAAATCTACTCAGGAGTCTTGAGCAGCCTATAACCAGTGTTTCTGTGGTCTTAAGTAGAATTGACATAAAAAACAAAGTATTTTTTTAAGATGAACTTTCATAGTCAACCAAGGAAATATTGCTTGAGAAAAATTAATAAAGATTATGAAAGACTCCTGGAGAATATTGCATCACAAATGGGAGTTTTTGATCCGCCTCCTCTCAAGTGACATACTTTCAAATCCTAACGGGAAGTAAATATTTCCTTCTAGCATGGTCAGAAGCAAGCACATTAGCTATGTCCAATCCAATTAGTTCTCTCCTAGACAAATCTGCTTTAGTAGGAACTATCAGGAAGCCTTGGAGACACGAGTAACTTGATCCGTTCACCTCAGGGCCACTGATGATCTTTGGTTTTCATGTATTTAGAAGAGACATACTCAATGGACTCCTATGGTTATTTTTAATTGATTACCATATAATTTATTTTCCAAAGTCAAAGCTGCTATCATCTGGGATCTTTCTAGTTGATTATAAAGACATTCTTCATATACAAGATCATGTGTGCTCACAGCCCAGAAAGATAATTTTATCCTGGGTTGCATTAAAAGAGTTGCCAGCAGGTTGCAGGAGTTGATTCTCCTCCTCTACTCTGATCTCATGAGACCCCACCTGGAATACTGTGTCCAGCTCTGGAGCTCCCAACATAAGAAGGAAATGGACCTATTGATACAGGTCCAGATGAGGGCTGTGAATATGATCAGAAGGCTGGAGCACCTCTCCTGTGAGGACAGGCTGAGGGAGTTTGGGTTGTTTTGTCTAGAGGGGAGAAGGCTCCAGAAGGACCTTATAGCAGCACCCCGGAACTCAAACAAGGCCTACAAGAAAATAGGGAGGGACTCCTTATGACTGAATGACTGTCTTAAACTGAGATGAAGTAGATTTAGGTTAGATATTAGGAAGAAATTCATTCCTGTGAGGGTGGTGAGACTCTGAACAGATTGCCCAGAGAAGTTGTGGATGCAACCTGGCAGGGGCTTTGAACTAAATAATCTTTAAAAGTCCCTTCCAACAAAACCATTCTATGATTCCATAAATAAATAATTTGGGTTTGACTCTGGACAGTGTTGTTTACATTTGTTCTGTTCTTTATGTTATATTCCATGAAAATATGCAACATATATGAGATCAGAAAAAAAGCCAAGACCCTAGATTTAAGAACAGAAATTTTCTGTTGACATATACGCATGCAGTGATTCAATTTAGTCCTTCATCCTACTGCCACATCTTCAGAAATCAAATCAAATACAGCCATCAGATACAAATGACAGTTAATGTTGTACCACCATTGGGCATATTCCTTTCTGGAGAGAAACACGACTGATGTTTTGGGATTCAGGCAAATATGATTCTTGAGTCAGAAGTTTGTGATTTTCATCTCACCAGCATCATGCATTTTACTTCAGTTCCTATAAGACAGCCTCAGGGATTCACTAACCTTTAAGGAAAAAGGCTTTTATAACATAGTACCTGTTCTAGAGGGCTTTTTTTAGCTTCCAGTAAAATTTAATAGAGGATGGAAGTGCTGTAAAATTCTACAGGAGAGGTGAAGAAGAAAGGCAATTCTCATTTAACTCCACAGATATAACTTCCACAAAATGTTCCTAAAATATTCCTTTCCCGTATGCTGTTGTACTTTCTGTTAGCCCATATTCTTACTTGCTCTGAAATTTCTGAAAGTATAGTTGACATTTTATTACTATTTTAATGCCAAAAGTAATTTTTCTTTTATTCATCAAATTATTTTAAATCCTATAAAGAAAAATAGAATAAATATGCCTGTACTTTAAATATCTTTGTATATTTGATTACAAAACTATTTTGAAGTTGTAGTATACAACTCATTCATATTTTGAGGTTTATAGTTTACTTAAATTGTGTATTATATGGTGGAGATATACATAATAGATTTTATCAAAAAATACAAATAAGAATTACTTTATGGACTTAATGCATTACATTTATGAAAATCCACCAAAAATATATTACTGGAGGTGTTACTTAAGAAACAATATGTAAATATACAACTTTTTATAGACTCATTATAATTTTCTTCTAAAATTTTGTACATTGATTTCTTCTAAAATTTTAACGCAAAGTTATACTACCCCAGCTCGTAGCCAGTAGTCATTTTTTTTAAATACAGTATTAGTAAACTGATTCTGCAGTTTTTGAGAAACATTTTGTTCAAGAACCTACTAGATTGTTTCTCCAATTCAATTAATTTCCATTCAAATAAACCTGCCAAGTACAACCATGGTCATGAGAGAATCCATGCTTGTCTCATGTACATCTATTGAGGACAGTTTTATTTTCTAACATAAATTCAAGAAAAGTAAGAAAAAAATAGCAGAAATAGCTACAAAAACATGCTGCTTCTAGATAAATGTATTCAAGCACTAGCAATAGTAGGTTGTTTCTAATATGTTTTTATAGCTTTAAGATAAAGTCCTTATAATGAAAAACATTAAAGGTAAAAAAAAGTGCATAGTTTTTCAAATAAATGATTACCAGGTAGTTTTGTATATAGGATTTTATGTTATAAAATTCTTATAATTTTCATTTAGAATTGGAGTTGCAGTTTAAATTAAGATATGCATGCTGTGTTGCCTACTAGACTAATCATGTCAAGGTCATTCTGTATAAAACTGGAGAACAGGATCTCAAAGGGACTGTGTTTTCTATGGGGCAGAAGCTTTCTGCTGTGTAGTCCCCAAGTTTTGGTTCCTTACGCACATCCTACTCAGAAACTACATAAATTGACAAGATACAGATGACATTATCCTAAGTACATTCATCCCTTTAAAAATAAATCCAGGGTATGAAGGGAATGTAGTTCTTTGCAGTAGCAGTATGTTCAGAGAATTGTTACCAAGTACACTGGCCCTGTAGCTCAAGTCTGTCATTAATGATTAAGGACTAGAAAGGGAGCATTCTGTAGGTTATCTCATAAGCTTGGCAGTAAAGCCTGGATTTCCTTTAAGCAATATGAGAAGTAAAGGCTGTTTGGAAAAAAAAAAAAAATAAAAATGCATCTTTGCACAAAGTACCGGTTCCCAAATAAAAAAAACAAACCAAAAAACCAAAAGAACGTCCCCCCCTCCCACCCAAAATACCAAACAACAAAAGACCAAATTCAGGACAGGTCTTAAAGCTTGCCCATTTTAACATTAACCATACTGAGCTACAATGAGATCAAAACAAGAATGGTATCCTGAAAACTGTGTTTTCAGACATGTTTATTAGGAGGAAAGTGTTTGTGTAAGCCAATATTTGTAATTTTCTTTAACATTTCTCCATATATGGAGTTACCTCAAATAGAGCTCTTACAAACTGGTAGTCATCTGGGAAAAGTCTAAATTGGTGCTTTATCTCTGGTTGCATGATGTTGGTGGTTGGACTAGTCACCTGGTAATGTGAACAGAGGGAATTCAGACACAGTATCTGGGATCTATACCTGAGAATGTGTTTATGAGGCCCAGAACAAGGGTCAAAGTATGTTTATTATTTCTGTTTCAAAGGCTTATAAGGATCAATGTTTTTAGTACAACTATAATCTTTTTTATTCCCTTTTGTAGCAGGTACCCCTTTGAGTATAGGCAAAAGATAGCAGAAACCTTGAGAGTACACACAAATGTTGACATCAAAGGGCACAAGGATACATAAATGTTTTATTACTGGTTGCTAAAGAAATGCAGTTTTGGGAACTGGGTAGAAACAGTTTCAGAACTTGCAGATTTATAAAGTTCTGTAAGAATCTATTTCAGCTTTCCATGACTGAAAACATAGGCATAAATAATTTTGCAATGCACCTTATGTTGCAACAAGACACCTATCTTCAGAATTCAGCAAGCAGAGTGGGTCAGTAGGATATCTCATATTACCTTATCATTAAAAGGGAATATACCACTATGCTTTCTGTGCCTTCATTCAAGGTATGGTAGGTAGTTAGGATGTAATTCTTGTTTCTCCATCTCTAGAAGGAGAGTAGATGCATGCCTACAAGAATGGAAGAAAGGAAGTGAACAGGCTGTGGAAGTAGGGACCGTATATCCTGGGAAGAATATAGGAATATAGTGATGTTGCCTGGATGTGTAGGGATGGGGTCAGGAAAGCTATGGCACAAATGGAGCTGAATTTATCAAGGGATGCAAAGAGTAATAACAAGGGCTTGTTACAGGTATGCTGACCAGAAAAGGAAGATTTGAAAAAAAAAAAAATGTACTCTCTTCCCCCAATATTATTAGACAGGAGAACTAGAACTAGTGACAACCTGTATAGAAAAGGCTGAGGTTTTTGCCTCAATTTTAACTGGTGATCACTCTTCCCACATCTCTTAAGCCCATGAACCTCCAGACAAGGACTTGGGGAATGAAGTCCCTCCCATTACAGCAGAAGTTCAGGTTTGTGACCACCTGAAGAACCTGAATTTACACAAGTCCATAGGACCTGATGAGATGTATCTCAGGGTCCGGAGGCAATTGGCTGATACAGTTATCAAGCCATGCTCTGTCATATTTCAAAAGCCATAGCCTTCTAATACTTACAAGAAAGTTGGAGATAGACCTTTTACCAGGGTCTGTAGTAGCAGGATGTCTCTGCCTATGGCAAAGGAATTGGACCAGATGATTTTTAAAGATCCCTTCCAACTCAAACCATTCTATGATTCTATGTTGTGATTATTAGTTAATGGTGAAAAGGTGATTCAATTTTCTTAAGTGAAGGATTCTAAGTACAAAGTTCTATAAGCAACATAGCTTGCATTTTTATAACTTCTTACTCTCTTGACAAAGCACAGCATATTGCATAGTATACACACACTTGCTTCTTTCATTATTGAGTTGTATAGACCTGTAGCTCAGAACTATTGTTACAAACTCAAAAATAATAAAAAACCAAAACAATAATAACCAGAAATTACCATTTTCAGCTAACTTGAGCTGAAGGTGCTATCACATTTTGTAATATTGTCTGTTCTACTGGTCAAGAAAAATGGGAATACATCAAAAGAATTTTAATTACAAAATACTTCTAAGATATATTAAGGCATAGAATACAGATAGCAATTTAAAAAAAAAAAAACAAACAAAAAAAAAAAAAACCAAAGAAGCAAACAACTATCACATGAAAAAACATCTATTTAATTTTGTGTTTTCTTATATATTGTACAGAAAATGTAGCATGTATCCGAGAGTAAAACAAAACCAATTTTCTTTTCAGTAATTGTACTTTGCAGCTAAGCATCACCTAACTGAACTCCTTGAAATTAACAGCATATTTTTTCAGACAATATCAGCTTCCAGAGTGATAAGATCTGATGTTTATAATTTATACCAAGGAATGGTATGCAGAGATGCTTTTGATTATACTTATTACTCTGACAACCAAGGTCATCTAACTTTGCTACATGACCTGTTGGAAGGGGAAAAGTGTAGAGGGGTAACACCTGTAGGGAGGAGCAGACAGGACAGGTGACTCAAAACTGACCAACAGGGCATTCTATCCCACCTGTATCACTCTCAGTATAACAGCTGAAGGATCGAAGGGTCAGTCCTCTTTCTTCAAAGGCTGATGTCTGAGAAGGACTCTCTCTGTTCATCTGCCTTTGAACCCAATCTCTGCTTTCCTGAATCCAGATCCATAATCTAGTTCCCATCCATTGCTAAGTCCCATTTGGGACTTTCCCAGTGCCTGCCTGTGATATGATCATCATTCTGGGAGCTCAATATGGTTTTGAATAAGGTGTATATTTCATTATTTTATTTTTTGTTATTTAATTAAGGTTTTCATTAAAGTAGTTCAGTTACTTTCAAAAGCATAAGTCTCTTTTCATTCTCATCCTTCTCTTCCTGAAGGAAGATGCTCCTCCTTTGTTGAAAGGGGAAGGAGTAAAAGTGACATCTGCTTATTATTTTAGTGACTATCTGAGCCCAAACCACAACAGATTTTTTCATGCCCAATGTGGGGCTCAGCCAGATCTCTAACAGATTGCCCAAATAGTTTGAAATCAACAAGATTTTCAGTATGCCTGAAATAATTTTTAATTACTACTTTTATTTTATTTTATTTTATTTTATTTTATTTTATTTTATTTTATTTTATTTTATTTTATGTAAAAGATTTATAGTGTTCTGGAAGCTTAAGTTTCTTTCCTACAAAACTTCAAATTTTGCATGTGAAATTTGTGCACAATCTGACCCTGAATGTATCTTAAATAATCCTGTTATGTCATGCATATGATTCTTACTGGAAAAAAAAACTCAACAAACCAGGCTCATCTCCCTTAAATACAAAAGTACAAAAGAAACCACCCCATCCTCCCTAAAATCTAGTGTTCTAAAAGGAGAATTATAAAAAGGAGTAAATAGTAGGTAGATTGTGAAATCACAGTAAGACCACACATACATGCAGATGTATAACTGGCAAACTAAATGTTATGAGCAGAGCCTGCAGAGTCATTTTGCTGTATTTGAGTCAGAAAAAGCTATTTCAGTGCATTCAAGAGAAAGGAAGAGAAATTTCTGTCAAATGAAAGCTAACAGAAAATTTTCTTCAGGGAAAATGTATCCACTTCTCATGTCTCCCACTTTAGTATTTAGATTAATGCACATCATGTATTTGGCTTCTGTCTATGCTTTTCTTTCCCAGCATAATTTTTGCAACAGATTTGCCCTACAGCATTAACTACCCTTGATAGTTTTCTCTCTTACTGTGTGATTACTTGCTTAGCATAATGACTTCTCTGCTTTTTTAAATTAGTATTGCGTCATAGGAATTACTGGCTAAAAAGCTGACTTTAAAGAAATATGATAATATCAATAATGTAAAGAAATATATAGAAAGTTAATGGATTATATTTCAGATGTCCTTAGTAACCTTTCAGAATTTCCGTGTTTTATTTTGGAGAGTTACATTTTAGAAAAGCATTTAAACCCTTCAAAACAGTCATATGAAAATGACAAAACACAGCTGAAGAAAAAATTTCCCAACAGAACATTTTTTTTTCTTATTAGAAACTGTTGTACAGAAAAAGCCAATGTCTCAATAAATAATATTTTGTTCTGTGTACTTCTAATGTTAAATTGACCTACCAGATATCAAATTATGATCATCATCACATACAAACTCTATACTAATATATGTTATATTTCAGTAACATAATTCCCTCTTGTAATCTTCATTATGCTTATATTATAAAATATGTAGGAATTATAAATTATGCATAATTTTATTTTATGCAATGTAAAAATAGAACTATTTGATATTTCCAGAAGACATTTTTCAAGAAAATTCTGAAATTCAGTTCTTTTATTTCTTTGTAAATTTTGAATAACTTACCTTTTATTCAAATACAGAATTCATTTATTGTTTTTAACTGGAATTTGAGGTGACCATGATTCCAATTGTTGACACATCATATGACTTAGTATCACAATAATGCTGACTATTGTTCTAGTACTGCTTTTTAAAATTTTATTCATGTGCTAAAACTGTGAAGGAATTCTGGGAATGGATGATTTTTTGAATCGATAGCCACAGTTGACAGGAAAAAAGTTTTCCTGTCAGGTTTTTACTGCTCTGGGCAGTGATAAGTTTAGGACACATTACAGTAAAAATGAAGCAACATATTTACATTCTCTTCTTTCCCACTGATTGATGTGAAAACTAATTCTATGAGAAAACTACAAAAGGGCAGAAAGACAAAGCCTTCCTTTTCAAACAGATTAAGAGATGAAAAAGATTAAGAATGGGCACCTCAATGGAATAGAGATATTGAGGTGCTGGAGAGAGTACAGAGGAAGACAATGAAGCTGGTGTAGGGCCTGGAAAATAAATCTTATAAAGAGAGGCTGAAGGAGCTGGGACTGTTTAGTTTGAGGAAGAGGAGGCTGAGGGGAGACCTCATTGCTCTCTACAACTACTTGAAAGGACATTGTACAGAGTGCTGATGTCTTCTCACAGATAATTAGCAATATAGGACAAGAGGGAATGGCTTAAAGCTGAAACAGGGTAGGTTTAGACTGGACATTAGGAAAAATATTCTTCACAGAAAGAGTGGTCAGACACTGGAATAGGCTGCCCAGGGAGGTGGTTGAGTAGCCATCCCTGAATGTGTTTAAGAGTTGTTTAGATGTGGTGTAGGGGAATATAGTGTAGAGGAGAACTTTGTAGAATGGGGTTGATGGTTGGACTTTATGATCCCAAGGGTCTTTTCCAATTTGAATGATTCCAAGCAGTTAAATTGTATAACCCCACTTAATGTTTTGAGTGAATTTCCTTACAAATGCAGAGATTAACTGATAAATGAATGACCTATAAATATTTTTGGTTTATTCTCTTGTCAGTAGAAAAGATTGACTACAATATAAACTACACAAGAAGAGAAAGAATGTTTCTCGTAAACAAGCCATTTAAATTCTGTTCTTTTACATAATAAAACTGGATTAGTTCTGTTCTGCTTAGTCTCCAAGTCCAAGGAAATGCAGATGCACATGTAAGTGACTTTACTGTACTGAAGAGGTCATATAAATATTACATTATCACCAGGTTTATATGGTAGCACTCAGCCAAACCAGTATCAGATCACAATAGGTGAGATGCAGGGAGCTGTCGTCCAACTCAGCTTCATCTCCACCTTGCCTTGTCTATGCAGAAATAACCTGGGGGAAGCTGCAAAAATGGCTCAGCCTGGGGTTGTCTCAAGATTGCATCACAATGAAAACTGAAACCAAATGGAGCCTTAACAAACAAAATGCCCTGAGTCCTATCCCATCACTATTCCCATGACTTTAAGTGCTAGATATCACAAGATTAGCAACAGAAATCTAGGAGCCATCACCAGAGGTAAATTTTCCAGATGATGTAATCCACTCAGACATAATCCTGAACCCCCATTGAACCAGGAAATATAAACCGTACGGTTTGGAGAGAAAAATGGGGAGTCTCCCAACAATAGAGCTGGCCTGTAGAAGATTTGTACTCCCTTGTCCAAGATGTTGTACAGGGTAAATTCCCAGTGACTGAGTGACCTTACCTGAGAGAGACCATAAGTGATTAAGAAACATACATATGGTACATATAATCACATGTTATTAAGATTGTGATTGGTGGACTCATTTAAGATATTAAATCTAGCATGCCTGTGTTTTTTGTTGCTACTTTTTGGCATCACATGTAGGTTTTAATAGTGTATTTTGCAAATTGTTTTAAAATTGCAATAATGTATTTGCCATTGTACCCATAGAACCTGCAATAGTGGTGTATTGGACCTGTGAGTGAAGTACAAATAAATTGCTAATTTGAACCTCTCAGTGAAGACCTTTTCCTTTTTGGTCCCAAGTTTTCACCATTTAATGCTATACTATGCATAAAAATGTCAATACACTCACAGAAGTGTTTTCCTAATATAAGAAAGAATCTAAACACTTTTACATATTAGTCACAACATTTCAGGTTAAAGTAGTTAATGTAGTTCAGCTTTAATTAAATTATCAGCAACTTGTAAGTACAGGGAATATTTAATACAGTAATAATAAGGAAGCCTTGAAAGAAATTTGAAATAGGCCATGATCTCAAAGAAAAATAAAATCCACTCTTAAAATAGCTAACCTGAACAAGCTTTTAACATGTAGTAAGGGTAATGACGTTCTCAAGTGTATATACTATCTACCTTGTTAATTATGCAAAACTTTGTGGTTTCTTTCCAAAAAGCCATTAAACTGGAATGTGATTAAAAGCACAGTAATTGAGCACAAACGTAAATGTTTTTGGAAGTATGAAATTAATAACATTGGCATGAGTTAACCATTATGTGGAACATATTGGCATATTTTTCACATACAACACTTTATTTCTGATCTACAAGACCCCTGCTATTCAGCACTTCTATCTCAGCCAATCAATGAGTGGTAACTACATCATATTTGTGAAGAGATTCAAATAAACATATCAGGTATTAGGCTAGTATGTAACTTTTTTGCAATTAGTGAAAGTTTTTACTTTGAGGTAATGACATAGTGTTCTCGCGGTGTCTCTGCCCCTCTTTATCGGCAAACAGCTAGTTGAATGTCATTTGTTATCTTTTCCTCACGTATAGATGACATATACAAATCTATTTCTGTATTTCCCGCATCTTCCTTTCTGCTAAGTAATTTGAATATTTTTCTCTCATCTTTCATACTATGAATCTTAGTGTTAAAATATGGGTGCTTTAAGGCTTTTATACACCTCCTGAAAATTCTTCAATTATTTTTCACAATGTAACATCCAAAAATCTCCAGCACACCCTGCAGCTGGATTTACATTTCCGTACATCCTGCTCTAGGCAGATTGGACTCACTGGCCTCATTTCATTGCAAAGAAAATATGCTGCAATTTTCTCCATGAAGAGACCTGCTAGAACATTTTTTTTTTTTCCCTCCTTCTAGAAGGAAATCTGTAAGTGAAGTGGAGCCTCAAGCTAGCCCAATTCCCACAACATGGAGCTGCAATTGAGGCAAAATGCATACTGCACCAGAATCAAAGGATACAGTGCAGGGCATGCTTACCTCATAGGTGGTGTTTCTCTCTAGTATATTTATTAGATAGTTACATGGCACCATTCATGTTTCCTTCAAGATTCCTTCTGGATTAATACTGGAAAGACTCCTTGACCCCTTATATAGCTAGTCATTGCTAATATTAGCCTCATCTATCTTAAGGCACCTTTCTTATCACCCCAAATTTAGAATTTCTATACAAGAAGCAAATGTGAACATTTGCAGAAACTGACTAAAATCTCAATTAAATGATCTGGCTTTGCCTGAACTGAAATGTGCCAACCTCCTTCTATGTTTTCCATAAATATCCCAAGTGAATAAGCTAAGTAATCTAGGTACCTATAATATAAATGATAAGTCCAGGACATTGGTCTTAAAAATTTGTTCATCATACTGTATAGAAAGATCATACTTCTACATATTTTCAAAAAATATACATTAAAAAAATGTGATAACTGTCTTTTGTTGTCATATTGGCTAATATTTTCTGTGGTTCATTAGCCATGACAATGTCCTCATTCAATAATTCTTTTAAACTATAGACCCAATTCCAGACAATTTTTAAATTTATGCATAAAATATATGTTTAAAGCTAAAATGTAATGAAAATCAATCCTTGTTTAAGATGATTATTTAACTTTTACCAAGAGAAGACAATAACTTAAAATAAATTCAATGTTAAAATTTAAGCACTTGCTAGTTCCAGTATACAGCTGAATATTTGAAAAGTAGTCTGATAGAAATTCATTCTGTCCAACTATGGTATTAAATATATTTTCAGACAGACAGTTTCATAAAGAAGCTTATTATTGGATTCTATTTTTAGTGTATTGTCACTCTTGTGTATCAAGCTTGCTCAAACTAGTACTTTGTTGCTCTTCACATTGCCAATGCAAAAAGTTTTTGGTTTTTTTTTTGTTTGTTTGTTTGGGTTTTTTTTGTTTTTTTTTTGTTTTTTTTTCAGAGAAAAGATTGAAAGTTTTATCAACCTAACTCTCTTGATTTTGGAAGTTAAGCTTCACATCTTAATTCTTTACACAACTGTGTAGTAATTTGTGGCAGGATTTCAACTGAATTCTCAAACACTTTTTTAATTTGTAAAAAAAGGGAAAGAGTGGGATCCTGAGGAATACGGAAATAAGGATTAAGCCCTTTTTTATAACCTGACATAAAAACGTGATATGCTGCCTTGCTATTCTGAAAGAAAAGTAATTAAAAATTATGCTAAAAAGGTAGATTGAAGTCATACAAACAAACTGCCTGTAGATAAGAGAATTACTTCTTTTCATGCAGTCACTTGAACTGCTAATTATCTGAAAAAAAATGTCTGTTTAATCTTATTACTTTCAGTAAAGCTTTACTGAGGGAAGAATAATGGCATGAACTACTGTGAGAAATTGTATCTGATCCTATCAGACTTAACTTCTGTTGTATAGAAACCTAATCTAGTCACAAAATTTTATGTAGAAATAGGGGAATGTGGAAAAAATCAACTATTTGATCCCACAGAGCTCCTTCCACTAGGGGGAGATGAAACCGCAGTTGAATAACTATCAAGCATTACGGTCATGTTCAAAAGTTATATTTAAAAATGTACCACTACTTTCTGTCCTCTGTTTTGGACTTAGCAGCAGACTTCCACTTTAATATTCAAATTCCATCTCTGGATGCTATTTTTGCTAATGTTTTCACCCTTTTAATGAGTGTTTTCCCTGTTATCAGTCAACAAATAGATCACAAAAAACAGCCAATATTTTTATATGTAACCAAAAATTTTATATATCTATATCTATATTAATATAGATATAGATGTAATTAATATTGCATTATTTCAGTGATGTCATGTGAAGCAGTAACACCAAATAGTTTTGCTTGTTGAACATCCTCCCCATTCAGGATGCTTTATAAATATCAATAACAATAATATAATATACATATAACATTTTTTTTTTTTTTAAAGTATTACGCTACTATAAATGCATGTCACTTCTGGTAGTTCAAGTTTGCAACCTGGGACCAAATCTACCAATCTATCTGTGTGAGAGTAAATAGGATGAAGTTTTATTTCACTTCCTTATAACTATTTCACTTCCTTATGACTATTCACTGCCTTATAACTATAATATTTACAAATATTGTAGAATGACAGTTATTTAACTTTGTACGTTTTTTTTTCCTTTTTTTTCCCCTTTTTTAAAAGAAGTTATTACCTCTAAATTCCAAATCATCTGTGTAGAAAGAGAAGACACATTATCACCTGTTTCTGTATCTTCAAAAGACATTGACATTGTGCAAACACTGCTCAGCAACAGCTGAAACATCCCTGTATAAACACTGGTTCAAGTACAAATCCAAATCATAACACAATACAAACTACAATGAAGAAATTTAACTCTATCCCAGCCAAAACCAGCTCAATCTTCACTCCTTATACCATAAAAGTTAATGTCATTCTCAGGTCCCACACTACAAAACATATTCTCATTAACCATCACATCCTTTTCATCCTTTCATAGAATCATAGAATCATCCAGGCCGGAAGGGACCTCCAAAGGTCATCTAGTCCGACCTCCCCACAGTCGCAGGGACACCCCCAACTAGACCAGGTTGCCCTGTGCCTTGAGTGGGGTCCTCCACATGCTGTGCCTGGATATCTCTTTCACCATGGATCTCCATGGGCTGCAGGGGGACAGCAGGCCTCACCATGGTCTTCACCACAGGCTGCAGGAGAATCTCTGCTCCAGTGTCTACAGCAGATCCTTCTCCTCATTCTTCATTTACCTTGGTGTCTGCAGGGCTGTATGTTTCACATATTCACACTNTCAAGACTTATGAAAACTCCCACATGCTTCAATATACAATTTCTACTGGTGTAGAAACCAGTTATACAATTTTTGTCAGCTTTCATGTTATGGAGCATGCGTTGAATTGTATGGAAGAAGGGAAGTTATAAATTGTATATTGTCCATAGGGACTTCTCCTGAATGTCTTCCCTTGATTTTTCAAATATTATTCCCTTAATATACAGACGATCCCTGTAAACTGTCCATTAATGTCCACAAAATCATACAATCATAGAATGGTTAGAGTTGGAAGGGAACTCAGAGATCATTGAATTCCAACTCCCATGCCATGGGCAGGGACACCTCCCACAAGACCAGACTGCTCAAAGCCTCATCCAGCCTGGCCTTTAAACACTTCCAGGCATGGGGCATCCACAACTTCTCTGGGCAACCTGTTCCAGTGCCTCGCCACCCTCACAGGAAAATAATTTCTTCCTAATATCTAATCTAAATCTCCCCTCCTCCAGTTTAAAACCATTACCGCTTGTCCTATTTCTATACTTCCTGACAAAGAGTCCCTCTCCTGATCTCCTGTAAGCTCCCAAATGTCTATTGATCTCATTCAGTCTATGACTTTAGGCTCCATCAGTTTTGATGGTCACTCAGAGCAGGAGATGTGGTGTGCTGCATGGAGTTATTGAGCACCAAAGCCAGTTCAGTTCAGGTCACTGCTGCACTTGCATTGCTGCCCATTTATCCAATGCACTTTTTTCAGGCTAAGAAAAAAAATGCACTCATAATTTACTTCCTTCAAATCTTTCTTAAACCAAAAGCGAGAGAGCCTTTACACTATTTATTTTAGATTCAATTCTATCAGATAGCTACCTAGATAGCTCTTCAAAACTACACACTTAAAGATATAAGTTGTTCATCTAATTTTCTCATTGCATTCTTTAAAGCTCTGTGAAATTATCTGGCCTTTATTATATCTTTATTTCCTAATACTTTGAATCATTTGCTAAACTGCAAGTATTTAGGTTTTCCAATTTTTAAACAAATATTTTGTTTTTCTATGTTTAATGTCTTTAAAAAAACACAGAGTAAGTCTGTTTGTCTCCACAGGAATATAAGTTACAGAGAATATTGCAAAGTCTTAAAAGCAGTTTTATTCACATAGCTTCTAGCAAGAATAACTGATTTAAGGGAAGTGAAATCATCCAAGGACATAGAAAGAAAAGATTTTCTGATCATAGTCAGTATTTTTTTTTTTTTTTAATTTGAAAAATTTATTACAAGTACCCACTCATGGATACTTAAAACAGAAAGACATATAGAATTTAATCAATGTTATTGATTTTGGGGAAACACTTTAATCCTTTTTTTTTTTTTTCCTTTCTGTGGAATCAGTGTTCATCTTCAAAATTATATTCATTACACTTTATCTTTGCTAATCTTGTCAACAGTATTTCATTCCTGATATTCATTAATACTACAATCAATGTGTTTTTATTCACATAGACATTTAATTAAGGAATATCTAATAGCTTTCACATGTTTGTGCCTGTGCATTTGTAAGAACATCTGTGTGTATACAGTGTATATACTAAGACTATATAGTATAAAAATCACAATGGGAGGAAATTAAAAAGAAAACAAAACAACTGTCTGGAGGTCAAGCTGCAGAAATAATTTCTAAAGGAGAAGACTAGGCTTTCTAGACTTTGACTACTTTGGAGAAATACTGAAACCTTCCCTCTTTGACAATGTTTCACTCTCACCATAGTGACAGTCACAGCCTTACAGACTGTGGATTTTCCTGAAGTCTTCGAAACTGACCTCTTTATAAGCATTCAAAAAAAACCAACAACAAGTTTTTACACTTTATTTGAAGGAATCTTCTGTGGCTACATACAGTCCAACTGTCCTGGTTTGAGGTAACCAGAACTAATTTTCTGTTCTGTAATTTTACATCTAAGCTAGGTGTCTTCTAACTCTATGAAATTAACAGTGTATTATGGAGAAAAGTGCTCGTTCTCAGACTGGTAAGACCCATGTTGTACTTCATGCCAAGGAATGGGATGCAGAGAGGCTTTTGCTTATACTTACTGCTATAACAACCTGCAGGTCAGCTAATTTCATTATTTACTCTGTTGGAAGGTTAGAAGCAGAAAAAGCATAAAAGGTCTGTGGGGGTGAGTGGACAGGGCAGGTGACCCAAACCTGACAACCTTCCATCCCATCTCCCCCATTCTCTGTGTAAAAGTTGAGGGATCAAAGAGTCAGCTCTTGCTTCAATGGTTGACATTCAAAGAGGATCCTGTCTGTTCACCTGTTTGATCCTGATACATGTATTTCTGTCTCCAGAGCTTTAAAATTCACTAAGGACATGGAAATCACCAGTATTTATTACATATAAGAAGTGAGTAGTAGAAAAAGCAAAACAAACAGAAGCACAGAGATAGCCTTTCCTTTAATTGGAGCTGGATTACTCATGTGTAAATTAAATACATACATAAAGGAGAGTTTTCAGGTCTAGGGCCCTAGGCTCCCATTTTTGATGTCTGATTTGCAAGAAAATTATTTTCTTCAATGTGCCAATTACTTTGTGCTCAACTTGCAACAGCTTCCAAATAGATCATTAGCCAAAAAACAATTACCTTGGGCAAATAATACCTCTTAATAATGCCCAAACTATTTGGCTGATGGAAGCAGTGTAACTGGTTAAATTAAGATGTAGCTTAAAAAGAGGTTTTTAACAAGAGACAATTTTCAGTAATTTGAAATGTAATTTTTTCATATTTAACTTTTGGTTCCAGGCATGTTATAATTTCTATATTAGCAAAATGAGATTTGCATTACTCTTGAAGCATTTGTTTTGAAAAAATCTGATATCCTATAAACAGAATGTACCAGTTGCTGGCTACTTGCAGTTTTATTTTAATAAGACCATTAACTATAAACCAAGGCAAGTGCTAAAAAATTCATAAGCTTAACTTAAAAAAAAAGAATAGTCAACAGAACTGCTGACTATACATTAACCTAAATTTAGGAATATTTAACCTTTCAGTTATAGGCACTTACTATATATAATGATGCTACAAGTCAAAATACTTATAAACCTACTAAAAATGAGTAAGAATAATTTAAGACAAAGCTTCTAAATTAATGTATAGCTTATAGATGAACAGAAATGTTTCTGTAGCCCTTATTAAAACCAGAGTAAATTATTTCTGTATTAGAGCAATGGATACTTTTCTGTTGAGTACATTGAAGACCAAAATTAGACTAAATTTCTCATAAACTAAAGCCAGGACTAACCTACTACATCACTTTAGTTCCTTTGTTTTATTATTCAAACATACTAAGGTATGTGGATTTATGTTTAAGGAGCTAGATGTGGCTATAACGAATCTGCCTTTGGATGTCTGTTTCTGTGAGGGAATTTGTTGGTTAAATCACTCCGTTTTGGTCCCCAGCTTTAAAAAAAAAAAAAAAACACTTTTATTTTTTATTCTTTTTTTGTTTTCATTCTGAGTGCAACAAGAGTTAATAATGTTCTGTAACCCTTTAACCTTGTAATGTGATTTTGCCACTGCTAATAACAGGATAACAGGCTATAGGATTTGTATGGAGTTTTCAAGGCCTCAGGATTAAAGCTCTGCTTTTCTTAGTCTTGACCTGCTTGGAACTTTTTATAAAATTTTGTAAAGATACATATAACAAGTAGTAATTCCTTGAATGTGAATTCCTAGAATGTGATAGTTAAGACTTTAGTATAGTTAGTTTAGTATAGTTATAACACCACTTACAGAAAGATAACGTAACATACAGAGAAATACAGGCCCCAAACAAGAACTGAAGTCTTGAGAAGCAGCAACACAAGCTGTGGTGCAGAGAAGCAAGTACATGGGATGATAAGAAATGGAGCACAGAGTATAAACTCCATGGAGATGCCATAACTATAAACACCTCATAACTGGTCAGCTAGGGAAATGCAGGTCTAGAATTTGATAAAACTCGTTTATTAAATATTATTTAGGGTACATAAGAAGCACAGGAAATTCAGAAGTAGCATGGAGCTGTAGACCAATGAAAAAAGGACAAACTGGTAAAAACAGTTGATCAGAGAGAAATTTTTCAAATAGACATTTTTTAGCCTGACTGGGCATTTATAAGGATTACACCTAACAGAATCTTCTAGCATAAAGCTCATACTATTTGTAAAAAAATACTATTGAAAAAATTACTAGTGTTAATAGATTAATGGTGAGAATCTTGTTATGTGCAAAACAATTTGAATGGAAAATTATACTTATTACACTGCAAATGTATCTTTGTCCTGAATTTAGGCCAATGTATTAAGTATGGAACTCATGGGGAATATTGTTACTGAATTAACCTGCCTTTTCATAAAAAGTTTGGCTATACCCCAATAATTACTTTTCAGCCTAGATCCTTCCCTAATGTTTTTCACAAGTGTGTTTCATTCCTTTCTACCTACTACCAGAAGTAATATATGTCTACCTAAAGAAATAGTAAAATAAATCACACACATTTTCTTTGCTTATTTTTCTAGGGTGCAATTAAACTAATTATTAGAGCAATATAACAGGTTTTGTACTTTTTACATTAAACAAGACCATGGTATAATATTTTTTTTATTAAAAACGATGTTCTGAATAATATTGTTTTTTCTTGAACTTGTTTGATAGTTTGTTGTCATATATCTTCTGACACCAGCTGCGCTAACCATCTGCCAATGCCATGATAAGTGGCAGATTGCTTCAATGAGAGCATTTCCTTCTATATAGCTTGCAGAAATCCAGTAGACCTGGGAGTTACCATGTAATCTAGAGCAGGTGACTGGTGGTATCCTGCCTGTCTGGGGTGACAGCTTTCATGTTCTACTGAAATTGCATATCCAGTCATTTTTGTCCTGTTTCCCCTTCCATTATTTTTCCATCACATGCTTGTTCTCTCATCTATCTGTACTTGCTTCTTTAAAATATACTTCAATATATTTCAGAATTTTAAAATGTTAATGATACTATGTTTCAGATAATATATCACACATCTTCTGGATCTTCCCTTTTGGTCCATGCAAGAGTGATGAAACACCACTGTCTTGCCATCTCCTTGTGTCTTTGAAGTTCCTTGTGATAAAGCATGTCTCTGAATAACTTGTAGGCCTTCCTAATTATGAGTTTGAGGGCAAAATTTGTATAGTCAAACTGTATTTCTGCTTGATGCCATGACATGAATTTGGGGTAGTTCCTTATGTTCTGAAGACTATCAGTTCTCTTGTACATGGATAAATGTCTGTCACAAACAAACTCATGCTGTGAGCTGCAGGACAGATCTGTCTATAAAGCAAATATTATTGAGCTTCTCATCAGCCAGCACCCCCAAGTCCCTCTCCTCAGGGTTGCTCTCCAGCTATTCTCTGCCTGACATGTATTTGTGCTTAGGATTGCCCTAACCCATGAGCAGGACCTTGCACTTGGCCTTTTTGAACTCCATGAAGTTGGCACAGGTCAACTTTCAAGTCTGTCAAGGTCATTCTGGATGGCATCCCTTCCCTCCAGTGTTAACCATACAACACAGCTTGATGTCATCAGCAAATTTGCTGCTTCTGACAAACTTGCTGTCTCAGACAAATTTCATAAAGCTCAGGGTTCAGGCCATCATCTGTCCTCTAGTCATGTGTGTTGAGGTTGACAGGACAAATGCACGGGGTCACATACTAGTAGAGACTCATTTTCTGGAGTACCACTGAGAAATGCAGTACCACTGAGAAATGCAGTGACTTCTTGCAGTAGTCACCCCTAGTTACAGCATGCTTCCGTGACTCTAATGTTTTCTCAAAGCTTTTTTATTTTAACAGTTAACCAGTAGTAACCCAATATGCTGAAAAGCTACAGGGCTCTAGAATGGAAAGAAGTGGCCTAACGCTATAAGACATGATAAGGTGATAAAAAAATACATGTCAGGCAAAGAGTATTATCCCTGAACTGCAAACAGGTTCAGAAACACAATAGAAAAGATTTTGTTGCAACCTCAGTGTTGCCAGGTCTTGTACATATATGCAATGAATACTTAAAACTAGACATTAGGTCTTCTACCAAAAAAATATCCTGCATACTTCATCTCTTGAGTAGCTGTATAATGTGACCTAATCTCACTGCATATGTCTTTTGAGACCGTAGCGTAGAAATGTCCTTCTTATGGTAAGTAGGGCAGGAATAACACTGGAATGGAATACAGCAGCTCCCCCTGAATAAAGCTGGGATGCGGGTGGTACAGGAGGTATGGAGCACAAACCCTACCACTTTTCAGCAGCCAGCGTTGTCCAGAGTTAAAAGTACCATGAGAATCTGAATCTACATCTGAAAAGACTTCAGTTTTGTTTAGCTCAATACTTAGCAGAACTCTGGTAATCTCAAATGTACTATGTGAATTCTTACACATCCTTCCTTTCTTTCAGACACATGTAGAATTGATAATCAAATAAGAATGCATGTGAGCTGAGGAGGGAGAATTTATGGGTGTGGGCAGCAAATAGCTGCCCCACCATACTACATATTATTTTAGACAAGACTGCTATTTTTTTGCAGCTAATTTCTGTCATTTGAAAAATTCATTGACTCCTAGCTGTTCAGACCAGTGTAGGTAATAAATACATACTGAAACATGTGTACAGGGTTATAACACAAGTGCTCATTCAGTATGTGTTAATGAACAAAACCTTTAAAGCAAGAATTCATTTAGCCCATAGAAGTGTTTCTTTTAAATGCATATTTGCAATTCACTTACATCGCTAAGGAGATTGCACCTTAATTAGTAATTGTTAAACTACTTACCTCAGACTGATGAGTTCTGCATAATCTCAAGTGTTTACTACATGTAAATAGGTACCATAGCTTGTGTGTCAACTGACTATTGTAAAAATTTAATAGAAAAGCCAGGAGCAAAGGAACATTTGGCAATTACAAATGGAAAGAAGAAACATTTCTATGACAAAAAATATAACCTCATATGGATTGCACTTTGTTTTTTCTTCAGGTTTCTGATTTCATTTACTACTTAGAAAGCTAGGTAGCAACTGTAAGATGCACAGTCATCTTGCTTTTACAAGATGCAAGAAATTAAAGTAAAAGCTAGCAGTCATGCAGTTGACACCTCAATGTCTATACAATAAGGATCCCCCCAAAAAATGAAAAAAAATTATGAGTAGATAGTAGATAATTTCACAAGCTAAGCTGATAATCATACTATTTTATCTAAATGAGAAAGGAGTAAAAAATACTAAAAGGAGAAACTTTAATATTTCTCAAAATACATCTTAAATATATTGGTAATATTTGCATTGCTATTTGAATAAAACACACTTATAATTATAGCAAATGCTTCTTCTAAAGCCTAAAAATTCATTTTTGTGCTTCCCTTTTAAGTCTAATGAGTACACTATAATCTCTGGGTTTTATTTAAAAAAAAATAACCAAGTATTCTTACAGCTAACAAAATGTATCATACAATAATTGAAAAGTTCATTTAATTTACAGTGAAGGTATTTAATCCATTAACAATTTAGATATCTGAGAATATTCTTTGGGTAAGGTTAACATCTCCAAGACATGCAGCTTCAAAATAATGTGGCATGAGTTTGTTCTAAGCATCATAAGCTTTTGTAGATTATTTTCAGAATGTCACAGCGTGGGCTTTTTTTTTTTTTTATGTTTGGTTGTGTTTTGTGGGTTTTTTTCCCCTTATTTCTGGTTGTTGTGTTTTGGTGTGGGTCTTTTTTGTTTTGCTTGTTTTGTTTTGTTTTGTTTTTTTATAACAGGTCTGATCAAAAAGAAGGAAGACTGCGTAATGAAGAAAGAATAGATATATTCTGTCTATTGGGAGGAAAAATCACTTCTTTTTTACATTCAACAATATCTGCTTCTTGGACTACAAACATTTGTCAAAAAAGCTGTTTAATTCTTACTACTTTTGAAATGAAAATTTTCTTTTCAGCTAGATATGTAATGTAATATTAGAAACAAAACAATTTTTAATTTTTTGTTGCAACACTGCCTTTGGTATTTTATTGTCACCTGTGCTTTTAACTGGTCCCTGAAATCAGAAATGCTAATTGCAATTAGTTAAGAAGGAAACTAATTCTGAAAGATGATTGCTTGAGGAACAAAACTAAATTCTGAAAAAGTCATGCAAAAAACTGCTATAGCTTAAAGTTTGTCAGGATTTCAACCAACCCTGATGAGCTTCTCTAAGATTATGTGTGCTGTTTTCCTGCTCTGACATTGTACATTAAGAAACAATAATTATTATTTTTTTAAGTCTAACAGTACATGAGGAGCAGAGGATTAATTAATATAACATTTAGGTCACGAGGAAATGCAAGTTCTAAGAAATAAAAGATTAAGAACAAATTGAAATGCATATTGTTACAGAGGCAGAAAAGAAGATTAGTTACTGCAAGACACCTACAGAACTGTGCAGGATAATTATCAAGTCCAAGTCTTACTGCAAACATTGTGGTTTGTAGAACCAACTAGTCAGCCCTGTCAGCCCTTAAATGTGAGCATTATGGACACAAGCTATAAGACACCAATTAAACCTGGAAATAAAGACCAGTTCATGCACTGGCCCACAGAAACAGCTGTAAGCAAACAGCTGACTGAAATCCAGTCAAAATTCTCAGTAAATTAGTCAGCTCACCCTCCAGTACATACCCAACTTTAGCTGAGCTTCTATTTGTTTTTAAATTTTGCTACTGGTATCAATTTTTGGTTCATCTTAGTTGTTCAAACTAATGCGTATAGACATTTGAACAGATTTGAGGTATCCAAGACACATGCACACGGTCAACAGATGCAACATGAGATGCTGTAGCCCTGTGCTCTGGTGGATTGCACCTGAAAGTCAGGGTATATCATGACTTATAATAAATTTCACCAGAAAGCAAGAGGGAACAATTGAATAACACACTACGTCTTTACCGATTATAATGGAAACCTTGTTCAAATGTAAGCACATGAAAATAAATCTTGAGCCAAATCCCTCTCTAAGTGTTTTTCAGAAGAGTTTAAGGTATGAGAAAATCCTGAAAGTGGCAACAGTTGGAAGCAAGAATATACCCTTCTTTATGATTTTATGGGATATTAACTTGAGTCATGTATTATGACACAAGCTGTAATGGCTAAAATGAATAGAAAATGTTACAGATATGCTGAAAGGACCGAAGCTTTCAAGTGGGAAGGAGGGAGATTAGGACATAATTTCAAATTCTCATAAAAGCTACATAATTTTTTGTGAAAGAAAAATGGAGATTACTGTGGCCAAATGTACGAGCTAGAAACATGATGACAGAGGAACATATGTTTATATCATTAGTAAACGTAATGAGAAGAAAAACACTAACAGTTATAAATATATTTAAATAAGTAATCAAGTATGGGTAAAAAATATACTAAAATGTAAATAGTCTAAGTACATGTAACTGCTTTTTCAGTGAGGAAATTATATCTGTGAAATATAAAGCAAAGCACATCATTACTTTTCAAGTTCAGCGTAATCAATTAATTTTAATTAAACAAGATGGACATAGAAGACTTACATGTGACCACTATGAACTGAGAAGGTAAGATAAATCTCCTAAAAGATTCACTTGGTTTTTGATAAATTCTCCTTTTTTTTTTCTTTGTTAAATCTCATGATAAATTGTGACAAAAAAAAAAAAAAA
>VZRU01006495.1:108393-133596 GCA_013398155.1 Pedionomus torquatus | reverse complement strand
AAAAGTAAATCCATGTCCAGTGTTTGCATTTATTTCTTTTTTTTTTTTTCCTAATGAGAAAATTGCATGTTCTTTGTTTTTTTTTCATGAACTGTAGAATCATAGAATGGTTAGAGTTGGAAGGGACCTTGAAGATCATCGAGTTCCAACCCCCCTGCCATGGGCAGGGACACCTCCCACTAGAGCAGGTTGCTCAAAGCCCTATCCAGCCTGGCCTTCAACACTTCCAGGAATGGGGTATCCACAACTTCTCTGGGCAACCTAAAGATTTTTTTCCTCCAATCTAAACTAAATCTCCCCTCTTCTAGTTTAAAACCATTATCCCTTGTCCTATCTTGTCATAAATTTAATTTAAGCATTAATACAGATAGCAAATTTAGTGTCATACAGTACAATATGCATAAAAAGGTATGAGGGCACTAATATTATATTCCAGATATCCATGATATGCCAGAATATTTGACTATCTGAAAATACTGACACAGAATAAAGTATCAACACAGAAATATATTTATATTAAAGGCCATAATGTACACACAGCCCATTTTTTCACTGATTTGTATTAAATATATATATAAGTGAAAAAAAAAAACTAAAATAATCAAATGTCATCAAATCAAAGGTGAGATTTTCTGGCTTTTTAGAGTTGAATACAAAATCAGGGTTTAGGCACTTAGCCTCTCTAGCCAGAACATGGGTACATAAAGAATGAGAAGAGCTAGAGTGAAATGAGATCGCCTTCAGTCGGCATGCTGACAAAATGCTCTCCAGAGCCAGGTGCTACAGAAATTAATAGGATGAGCATGCACCACTCCTTCTCTTTCATCCCTTTGCCCACTTCTCCACAATAAGGCACATGGAGAAGACAAGGCACAGCAGTATATTTTGCAGTGGAAGATGTTTCAACGCAACATAGGAAAGATTTTTTTTTACAATGAAAACTGTTAGTGGAAAAACCTCCCCAGAGACATGGAAATGTCCCCATCACTGGCAGTTTTCAAGATGGCATTGGACAAGATGCTTGATAACCTCATCTAGGGTCCCTTTCCCACAAAAGATTGAACTTTTTGATTGAATCTTTTGAGGTTCCTTCCAATCTGGGCTGTTCTGTGATTCTATGGTTCTAGGATGTCTTCTATCCAAGGTGATGAAGAATATTGCAGAACAAGACAATAGTAGTAAAAGAACAAAGAATAAAAGATTACTCTTACAGGAAAAATTGTTTGGTAAACACTCCTTCAAATGTGCACTTCATATATCTCTGTTTTATAAGACTGACATTTCTTCATTAATCATGTATAACATTTGACTGTCCATGATAAATTTCTGTGTAAAAACAAAACTAAAAGCTTTCTCTCACACTTCAAAGAGACTGGAAAATTTTAAACTCTCAGTACAGATCTAAATCTCAGCAATTGGAATTGTCTCAGACATAAGTTTCTACAGAATTTAGCATAAGCAATAATGGGTGTGAGGTAAAAATGTGCTCATAAGATGTTTTGTAATAGTTTAAATTCAATCTTCCTGCTGGATTTTGCATTGGCATAAAATACTCTATCATACGTTATATGCAGTGTGTAAAGTGGTACCATGTGAAATACCAGAGAAGTGAAAAAATTATAATATAAAATATATATATTTTTTTATTTTATACCTAAACAAGGAGATTTCTTAAAAGCACTACCACATAACATCAATATTTCAAGTTATTGAGATAAGCATTTAATTGGTAGAATTCTTGGTAAATTCATTGCCCTAGTGCATCCTTAATTTGTTGTTTCATGATATATAGAGGGTAAAACTCTGTAAACTACATCTTAATATTAGAAGTGATTTTCTGTACAGTATGCAGTTTATTTCACTCAAGAAAAAAAATCTTAATCAAGTAGTCTTACCAGTGTTTTCATTACATATTGTCTTTGTTGACTCCTTTTAAAGGAGGAATTTAACTGCAGTCAACGCACATGCCTTCATTCCTAGAAATACCTGTTTTCACAGATTATGACAAGAGTAGAGGAGACACTTCTGGATGACAGAATATTTCTACAGTATAAGTATTGAGGTGCCTAGGACATAAACTGTTTAGAAGATTAATGTTCTCAAAGATTTCATATAGATATGATGCAGTCAAATTTTACACTTGCACAAAAGTCACCCAAGCAACAATATATGAAAATCAGTTTTGTTGTTCTTATGCCTCCAAACTCCCAATAATTTCAGATGGGTTTTGTGTCGGTTTGGATATTTTGTGTTTATTAATAAATGGAACTTTAGGCACTATTGTGTAATGTCTAGAAAAAGCTGAAAACATCAGAAGTTTTACTAATTTGTTAGTTATTTTAATTAAAAACTAATTTAAAAAAAAAAGTAATTATATATATTTTAAAACAGTTGTCCTTAAATTTTATTGTTTAAAAATAATCTTGGAATTAAAATACAATAGCAGTATTCATGTTCTCAGTACTCTGGATATATAACAGAAATATCATAAGAGATTATATACAAATTCCTGTTTCTTTAAAGGAAGAAAAAAAAAATTGCTTCTGGTATTTTTAAACAATTGTTTACCTGTTAAATAAACCAAACATCTCAGGGGATATAAATAATTCTTGTTAATATCAAATAAAATAGTCATAGAATGGAATTTTATATTTGCAGAACACTTTTGAAAGAACCTTGTCTGGTATTGGAATCTGGGATATTCTGAATCATGATACAGTCCCAATCACCTTCTTTAGTCTTTGCATAACGGCCTTGTTTTTTTTCTCTTACTAATAAAAGTTGAGAAATTTGCTAAACAAGCAGATCCACTATAAGCTATGCACAGAGCATAAATGGTTATTAATATTAGCAACAGAGGTTATTAGTAATCAAAAGATTTTTTATAATGGAGATGCACTGGAAGATTCATAATAAGGTCCTATACCAATTGCTGGGACAAAACACGCCTATGATTTCTCATGTCAAAACTAAGTGTAGAACATTGCAGAAGTACTATGACTTTTTGTTCTGATCAGTAACATGGAAACATCTGTAGGTCTGGAAGCTTGATACTTAGCAAAAATGTTCAAATTAGTATGATAATTTATTCTAAACTGTGACATATTGTATAAAGACTAATACGACAGTTGTCCTTGGAAATTTGGACACAATAACTTCAGCTCCATGGAACAAATCCAAGGATTTTTGAATCTTTAATGAATTGTTAATATTTTTTAATTTTTTACTTTCTTATTCTCTCTCTCTTTTTTTTTTTTAATATTTTATATTAGTTTCCATGACTTGGGTTAACAAATGATTAGAGAGGTTTCTGTTCAATAATGAAACAAAAATGCTCTGAAAGGGAAGACATACATACAGTAGAAACCCGTATTCTCAAGTATTCTCTGAGTTTTATTTTGTGTACAAAGGCAAAAATATAGACATAAAATACTGAAAATATGGTACATTTTCAAAGTATTTAATATGAATTGTTAAGAATTTTGTATTCTGATATTTATCTCAACACCTATAGGAAAATTAGGTTCAAATATCATAACCAAGTCAATAAAGTTAATGAGTTAATGTTCATCTTAACAGCCATTTGTCCTTTGTTGTCAATACAGGTAATTTAAATCTGTACTGCGCTGTAGAGACTGACATATAGAGTCCTGGATTTGGATGTTTAAATCTGAATCCTCAGCTAAAGACAGAATCACAATTACAGGTCAGGACAGGCACTAGGCAAATATGCACAATACTCTGCATGTCCCAGATTTGTACTTCACTTCCAAAAACTGCTACTAAATAATTAGAAAAGTTTCTATTGCTATTTTGAAAAAAATGTATAAAAAGCTATAAAAAAAAAAACTATAAAAGCTTATAAAAGCTATAAAAAGTATTCAAACATTAATATATCAACAGTTTATGATTTTATTTTTTCTGTAAATGGACCAATAAATGGCATCTATACTTATTTTTCCAATGTCCTTCCCCACATGTAGAAACTATGTAACAATCTGAGGTTGACATGATATTTATGAGATAAAGAATTTCTTTACCTTCACAGCTTTCAGATTCTTGTTACTCTTAGATTTTCATGCATAAAAACAGCGTAGTGCCTCTTGCATTGTGTTACTGTCATTTCTCTTTCATAGTTCTGGTTTGATTGCTGTCTTAGCACATTGGTTGATTTCGTGCTACACTTCTGTTCATTTTTTTAATATATTTTTGTCCAATTCCAAGGCATTTAACAAGATTTTCTTAGCCTTTTGGGTTCAATGAACTTGTGAAAGTTGCAGCTATGTCAGTTTCCAATCTTACGCCTTGAGGAGCAGAGGGAATTGAGGTGGTTAGGGGCTGCTGGGCAGCAGTAAGTTGTTGCAGTATAAAAGGTAATAATAGCTCAGTGGTTCACTAAAGGTGGTAGCAAGAGAACACAGAACCCAGCTCACAGCAGAGCAGGGAAATATTGACTTTGTAAAAGTAAACAGTATAGATAAAACACGGAAGCTTTCTAGATGTAGTGCAAAGATTAGGTCAGACTTCAACTAATTTACTACAAACTAAGCAAATTAACTATATATGGGATTATTTCTTTCTTGTACCATTTCAGGATATTATACTGCAGACAGTGGGATAAACCTTTGTTCCTTGGTTCCCTTTCACTATGTAACCTTTGAGACCTGCACAATACTATTTAAAAAGCTAAATTGCATGCTGTCTAACAACTGGCACATCAGTTGAAAGACTGCATTTACCTGGTAATTGTTACAAATCAATGTAATTTTAAAAATCAGGGGAAAGGTACCACCGGCAGGATATTTTGGGATGGAATTAATCATGTAATCATGGGCGGAAGGTCTGAAAATGAAAAAATAATCTTTACAAAAAATTTATATATGTAGACTATGTGGTATTTTTTATCAAAGATGAACTATAATAGGCTACCTTCATTACCGGTTGTTAAAAATAGTCACAGCATGAAAATGAGGACAGATTACTTTAAATGCCTGATACAACACTATGCAGACTAGTAGCTTCACCCTGTAGAAATCTGATACAGCGCTACAATTCAGCCCCCAGTGTTGTGTTTCTACTAGCAAAAATAATTTTCATCCTTATAAGGAATTATATCAGCCAGTAACTTAAAATCATATATATTTCTTAATCCTTTTTCTGTTTCTATTATTGCAGAAAATTCCAGTTTTTCAGTTGTAATGGCAGAAACGAATGCCTGTAACAGATATGGGGTAAGTGGAGCAGTGTGTACCATAGTCCTCTGTTTTAAGTCAGGGAAACTCTGGACTCACAACTGATTTAAGTTCAGGATTTCAGTTTTTATCCCATAGAATCACTTGTTCTGGGACTGTAGAGCAGGATACTAAATTTGACTGGGAGGAGAAAAATCAGCATGGAATTCTTTTTTTTATATGTGAAATACATTGATTCAGAGATTCAGAGTGTGTTTCAGATTATATGAACCCCATCTCTCCACAACATATTTAATTCAGTACAAGCATGTGATAATGGTATTAAAAATTTAATTATGTTTTACATTGTTCCCCACCAAGAATTTTCTGACTGACTCTTGGCATCTTACCATAATAGTTTTTTATTTAATGTGTGCTTGAGATTTGAGTAAATTCTGCCAGGGAAGCTTTTAGTTCTCAGTGCCTTTAGCAACCCAGTGTTGGCTGCATACATTTAACGAGAAATACAAAAGAGGGCAGTTTGAGTGCTGTAAATGGGACCATAAACAGTGACCTACTGAGTGAATCTTCTTACAGGAACAGTTATCAGCACCTGTTCTTCCCAAGTTAGGGGCCAGTGTTCCCATAGCCACTGTGCTAAATGCTGGTATAACACTGCTGCCTTTGTGGTAATGTTGTACATGGTGAGAGTGATTTAATTTGATATGAGTGCATCAGTAAAGATGATCTTCCTGTCTTCTGATTTCCCTTTATCTCTGCTTGTCTGATGCTGGAGTCTTTTATTTGTGAAAGTCTTTTTCAAGGAGTAACAGCTGGCTATGACAAGCTAGACAAAGGAGATACATGTTATTACAAATACTATTGAAGGGCCAGTTGGGAACATTCAGTTTTAGGGAAATGACAATGGAAAGTGAATCATGATGGTACAGCTTTCTGGGTGGGAGAGTGGTACTTCCAGAACTGGTGATTTACTTCTTTGTTTTGACAGATTGTTTTAAACTTCCAAATTATAATGAGGGATTCTGTCACCCTTGAAAAAAAAAGATGCTTTAATTTACTCTGGACAGATCTTTTATACAGGTATGCTCTAGACATACATTCTGAGAGATTATTAAAAAATCTTTTTTTTCTTCTCAGAAAGATGAGAAACTTGCTCTTTTCCTCAAGTAATTGAAATTGAATATATCATAGGACCTGGGCAACCAGGTCTAGTTGGGGGGTGTCCCTATGACTGTGGGCAGGTCAGACTAGATGACATCTGGATGTCCCTTCCAGCCTGGATGATTCTATGATTCTATGATAGTCTGTACCCATTGTTTTAGCTATTCAATCATGAAATCTCAGGCTTAACAAATATACCTGCTGACATATATATTGGTGTTATTTTTCCATACAGATCATACCCATTGACTTCTAATTTCTTATATCTAATCTGGATTTTATTAAGTTTATGGAATCATAGAATAACTTGGGTTAGAAGAGACCTTTAGAGGTTATCTTTCCCAAACCCACCTAAAATCAGCAGCGACATCTTTGACTAGATCAGGTTGCTCAGAGCCTCATCCAACCCCCCATAAACCTGGATCCCTCTCTAAAAAAAAATTAGGCTTGAATATGTAACTACACACTTAGATCCAGTATTGCCTAGACAATGTTTTTATATCAAACAGATAACACAACTGGAAGTTCCTTCATCCCAGTGTTACACTCAAAATGGAGAAACATTTTGATTTCACCTTAAATGAACAATATAGTATTTATCCCATTCTTCATGCATTGCTTCTTCTGAAAATAGATCTTTGTGGACTAAAAAGGGAGAGCACATAAAAGGTGACATTTATAACAATCAATGTTAAATTTAAAATTTATCTAAGTCATTACAGTAAGTCCATGATGTCATTCTTCATAGTCCAGAATTTTTATTTATAATTCAAAAATAAATCCATTGCCAGGTCATGGGTACAAAACCAAAAAGGATTATACAGTAGTGTTTTTCTGTTGCATTAAGATCTTGTCATAATAATGTTTTCTTACCATTGGTCAATAGGAAACTATGAGAAAAAGCAAAGCAGAAATGGAAAAAAGTCAAGTCAATTATTTTATTGAATAATCAAACATGACAAGGGACAATAAATGAACAACACTTTGATCACATTTTTATTTAAACTTCATCTTATTCTATCTCATCTTTCTCATACAGAAGCCTGAACTTTGTATGACACTAAATATGTTTGTAATTCCATGCCAGCTGCTGATGTTGACTATATAGCACGACATTTCTGGGTTTTTTATTATATTTGATATGTCAGGTAAGATTTTGCTACTACTGTAAGAAAGGAAAGGTGTTTTCAGAGGTAAGGATATATATGGTTTGTTTGTATTTTTTTAGTGGTGGGGAAAGCTCATAGCAAGATGAAAAGCAGAGGGGAGGGCGGAAAAAGGATTATTTTATTCAACAAGTCAAAATTAAGAGATATTTGCTTTATATAACTTTTTGCTCTTCAGAACATTTTTCATATCATCTTGAAACTGTTTAGTGTTTTTTTGTGTCTTCTTTGTCTTCCTACTCTTTTGGAAACTTCTGTATAATACACAAACAACACACACTTTAAACAACACTTTCATGTCTGTATAATAATATGACTATTGATTTCTTCTGTGCATTAAAACAAAAAAAATCATCATAACTGAGCACAATATATTTTTATAAAACCTATTCATAGTTAAAAGAGTTATATTTTGTCTTTATCTTTTTAAAATAGCACACTTAAGCTCTTTTTAGCTCCTAACCGATAAGCTCCTAAGCAATATGTTCCTGTAAATATTTTTTCCCTATATTAAGCAGCCTTTTCTCTTTTTCTCCTTTTTCCCCTTCTTCTTTTGCATCATGATAAATATTCCTTTCTGTTATCATTGTAAACCTGATTTTTATA
Source organism: Pedionomus torquatus (assembly GCA_013398155.1). Taxonomy (NCBI): domain Eukaryota; kingdom Metazoa; phylum Chordata; class Aves; order Charadriiformes; family Pedionomidae; genus Pedionomus; species Pedionomus torquatus. The sequence continues at coordinate 125,471 of VZRU01006495.1, read as the reverse complement.
TTATTTGGTTCTCATTCCCTCCTGTCCTATCATCTTTTCTTCTATCTTTATGCAGTACGGTTTGACTGCTGCTCACCTACCCTACTATCCTTTGACTGTCACCTCAGGTCTTCGTTTTGTCTTTTCTTTCCTACCCTTTATACTTCCAGTTCCACTTCTGTCTTCTCTTTTCCCTTTCTAAAGGAGTATTCCACCACTTTGTATTGTTGTCTGCACCTTTTTTTTCCCTCTAAATAAAGAGCCTACACTCTGGCTCTACATTCATGAGATCTTTTGTCATGTACCTTTCTCTTCTATTGCCTGCCTTTATTTTTTCTTACCGTCTTCCTATACTATTAGTTTAAATAGTATTCATAAACATATGTTGTTGTTGTTGTTTTGTTGGTTTTTTTTTTGTTCTTTGAAAAATATTCAAGTTAGGCACATCGTATTTCCATTTATCTAACTTATTTTAGATTTCTGCAAAGTAGAATATCTACATATCTTTGGTCTCTTTACAGATATAAGCTGGTGCTATCACAGAATTCTATGGTAGATTCTATGGTAAGTCAGATGCAAATATCCACAATTAGTCTGCCTTTTCTCTAGGTATGAATCTTTGCTTTTAGCCTTTAATGATTTCAGAAAATGGCATTGGAGATAAGAAAAACTATTCAATATATTCATATTGCACTAGTAAAAGTTTGTGTCAATGGACAGCTCTTCATAAGACTACTCACAGTTAAACCATGTTTGTGGAACGTTTTACATAAAATTAGGTAGTGCTAACATGATATATAGTTGAAAGGACATATTTGCTCACTTACAGTATACTTACAGTTCTTAGAAAACTCTATGTGCTGCTTGGTGGAAAGAAAGCTGTTATTTTCTATTTCCTTGTGATTTTTAGAAGTATATGCATTTGGAGATATGCATGTGTCATATATTTGTACATATTTAAGCATGATCAGTGACAGGCAACCTGAAGTTCTTAACTGAAGTGTTTAACTTAGAAAGCAGAGGGACTGATGTATCATGGAATACTGAGGCTCAGGAAATATGTACATAAATGACTACAGTACAGTTTGAATAGAGCAAGAATTTAGTAATCCTCAGTAACCAGTGTCTGCCCCTGAACAGGTTGCAGCAAATCACTACTTGAATACTCCTAGTCCATTTTAATAAAAAAAGAATAGATTTTTGTTTTATAATAGTCAGTTACCACGTCTTTATAAAACAATGTAAAAAGCAAAGAATATGACATCTTAAGCCAATGTGCAAAAAATAAGTGACTTAAGTCAGACAGTAGACAGAACAGAAACAAATAAACATGAGGTTCAGTATTTCTATTGGTATGTCAAACTGCATCCTAGCTACAACAGATGGGTAAACAGATTAGAAGTGATATTTTACAGTGGTTTTATGTATCCAGAGTTGAAATGAATGTCAGTACTTGCAATAAGATGAAGGCGTCCATTAGGAGTATTTAGACTTAGAACTGACAAACCAACTTAGTTTATGATTTATAATGATGCAGCTGCTTGAATTTGAGGTAGTAATGAATCACAGAATGACTGCAATCTGTCAATCACATCAGAAACAACAAACCCTTAAAATGAGAGACTGTCAACATTCTAAGGTCACATAAATCTCTGAACTCTGCTAGGCCTCGGCTTGCTCAGGAGTCAACTTGTAATGCAAAACACATTTTGCTTAGTATCAACAGAAACTTTTGCTTTGCAATTGGCAAATCAGCTATAAAATAAAACTGACAACCACTGTCCACACTGTATAGTACTTTCTGACAGTTTTTCAAGATTATTTAGCTTTTTTCTATTTATGTGAAAGCTTAAGGAATGGTTATTGGAAAAGCTGCCAGTCTGATCATCGTCACAAGAGCCCTGCATTTACTTTTTTGAAAGGCAGAAATTCAGGTAGCACTGAAGAATGAAATTAATGGTTGCAGAGTATGTGTAGGGAATATACAATAAAGATAAAAGTGTGTTATTTATTGTTGGTGAATAAAATCCTTTTCTAAAAACCCCATTTTAAAACTGTATTTCCATATCACACTGAGGTGTTGTAAGTTTTTACAGAACAAAGATACTGCTTGTAGATTCTTTTGACAGGTATGTAATCACTCCTCTTTTTAACGATGTTGTTTTTAAAAGAAAGTTTTAAGTGGAAAATTTTGGAAAAACCTTAACCAGATTGTAAATTGCAGATGATATGAATTTTATCTTGAAAGAATCCACCTTTCTTTCCTCAGCCAACCAGTGCTGAACCCCTCTTTATTAGCATCATTCAACTGTTTTCAGAATATAGCTTGAAGTCTGATTTGAATGCAGAAGCTAGGATACACAGCATGCTCACTGAAAAATAAAAAAAAAAAGTTGATATATTGTCCTAGGATATCTTACTATCATAATGTCACAAGTAAAACCGTAGATTATAGTTTGAAAATTGTTCAATAGTTTCCAATGTGTCCACAATTTTATTGAAACAGTTACAAAAGAAGCCCTTCACAATAACAAATTTTAACAGTTCTTGTCTCTGAACAAGAATAATTGGTAAAGTCAGGCTCATCACTGATTTCCATTGACATTCCCTGGCATGATTTATTTTTCAAACATATTTCAATATACATGTTCACATGTATGCAAGAAATAAATATATATTTTATGAAAAGGAGTTGTAATGAGAGTCTCTTTAGTTTGACAAAACTTAGCACTGTACTATGATGCACATCATGAAATAGTATCACAATGAAAACAGATTTTCTGAGTAAAAGATGATTCTGGTGGAATTTTGTCACCTCTTTGCAATTTTAAAAGATATATTTATGTCTTGAGTTGTGTTCTTTGTTTAACCAGTGCAAAACTATTTTCTAATCTTTTCTTCTAAACAAAAAGAGAAAGTGAGAGTTACAAAAGAAAAAAAAAACAACAAACTATAAATACATTAACATTTTTAAACACATTTTAAAAATACAAATCTTATAATCTCTGTCTTAAGTGACATTTCCAAATATTAAGTCTGCTGTTTTTCTCCTATGTAGATGGCTAGGAAGCTTTAAAACATACACACATATATGGTAATAACATCAAAGATATAGGGTATCGATGACTAGAATAATATTACAACACAGTTAACAGGGGATGAAGAAGCAAATGGTCCCAAGGAAAATATTCTGCCTTGCAAAAATGAGCTAAAGTAGAAAAAATGGTGAACAGAGAAAGCCCACATATTCTTACCTACCAGATTGGCAGGTGGGCTGCTTTAGAACACTTTTATGACTCACCAATGTATTAGTACTAGTGCCATAGGCAGATGGAGGAAAATGCCAAGCATATGTGCAGAAGGTCAACAGCAAAGCTTCTAAGAGAAAGGAAATGCAACAATCTTGATAACATTTTTATAGCACTTGCTGATAAAACTACAGGAAGTTAGAAGTTAGCTTCTTAAGATAGCTAGGAAGAAAACACGAATACAAAGGGGGTTTTGGGTTTTTTTTGTTTGTTTTTTTTTGTTTATGTATGTCATAAAGATAAGTTCACTGTACATTAATTCTTCTACTTTTACATTTTTATTTTTGTTTCCTTCTTCTCTGAATAGAACTACAAGAAGACATTTATTTAAAGATCTTCATGTTACAGGTGTCAAATCATACTATAAACACAAAATATAAAAGTATAAAACTGAAAATATACAGTTGTGAACTCTGGTGGAATTTTAATGCTAGCTAAATTACAACATTTTTATGAAGAGGCATCTTACTACAATATGGTCTCTTATTTTATCAAATTGATGTCTATACATTTTTGTGAATTCTCTATGTCCCATGGAAATAAAATGCTAATACACACATGCATATCTATCTATTTGTAGGCCAAATTATCACACTAAAGTTAGTGAAAAATTAGGCAGAGTAGCAAGATTTTTGTCCTTTTTGTATTAGCATCTCAACAGGAAGAGTCTAGGTCTCTCCTAGAAGGCTTCTCCTCTCCTGTCTCTTTTCAGACATCAACAGTTATCCAAATATTGAAAGAACAGATATCTCTTATTATACTTAAATCTAGAGGTTTGTTGTTTTGTTTTTTTTCTGACTGCAGCCCCCAAAGTTCCTTTTCTGATAGATTCACACAGAGGTCATTTCTGCTTTGGTCAAGTGTGGTGTTAAAATATTTGAAGGGCTAATGTTATGACTGGGAGAGATTAGGGTCAGAAAATCTACTAAATTTTATATTCACAGTGTGTTTAATAGCTGAAATATAATACCTTGTGTGCATTCCTCTGATCAATTGCTGGTAAAATTATGGCTTTTTACATTTTTCTTATTTATAATTTGAATTGCTTTGTTCTTCCACATTAGTTTTTTTTTTTTTTTTTTTTTTTTTTTTTTTTTGACATAGGCTTGTTTTCAGCAGCAAGATGTTTCTGTCATTAAGTTAATTATTTGGCTTGACCAGTATAAATTATGATCTCTGGTAGGAGAGGTTCTCCATCTCTCTCACCATTTTCATGGCCCTTTTCTGGACCTACTCCAACAGGTCCATGTTTTATCTGTGCTGTGGGGTCCAGAGGCAGACAGAGTACTCCAGGTGGGGTCTCACCAGACTGGAGTAGAGGAACAGAATCACTACCCTCAACCTGCTGGCCACATTAGATTTGATGCAGCCTGGGATATGGTTGGCCTTCTGAGCTGCAAGTGCATATTGCCAGCTCATGTCCAGCTTTTCATCCACCAGTATGCCCAAGACCTTTTCTGCATGAGTGCACCTTGTATTAGTACCAGGTGTTTCCCCGACACAGATGCAAGACTTTGTACTTTTTGAACAATTTATTGAACCTTGTAAGGTTCACATGAGTCCACTTCTCAAGCTTGTCCAGGTCCTTCTGGATGGCATCCCATCCCTCAGGTGTGTCAACCACACTACTCAGCTTGACATTGCCAGAAAACCTGCTGAGCAAGCACTCGATCCCACTATGTCATTGGCAAAAATATTAAACAGTACTGGTTCCAAGATGAGCCCATAAGTGACACCACTTGTCACTAATCTCCATCTGGACATTGAGACAAAGACCAGTACCCTTTGGATGTGAATATTTCAACTAATTCCTCATCCACCATAAAATCCATATCCCTCCAATTTGGAGAGAAGGATGCTCTGGGATACTGTGTCAAAAGTCTTACACAAGTCCAGATAGACATCTTATTTCAATCACAGGAATAGACTTGACAAAAGTTTGAGAGTTACTTCAATAGCATAAGAGGTTGTTTTATGATCAGAAAGGGTTGCCTTTTAATAGTTGGTTGCAGTTTATTGGGTTGTTCAGTTAGAATGAGACAATGAAAAGTCTGGCACTGAAGTGAGAGATGTCTTGTTTTTATCACAAAGTTGCATTAATTGCTGTATTTGCAGCTGAGGAGGTTAATTCTGTCAGCTACAGACTGGTGTTGCCCTTTGACAGGAAACAATGAGGTTTGGTAGAGAGAACATGCCACACTGTCTTAATGCAGAACATTAGCAGTATTGCCAACTTTGAACTAGGAAAAGAGTGAAATCTCCAATGACCTTTTCCTTGTAGAACCAGTTTATTAATTGTGGTGAAACTTTAATATTAGAATTATCAGAGTAAAATGGAGGAAGTTAAATAGGAGATTTTTGTACTATTATTAGCTTCTGCATTTGGTAGTAGTCACTTGTTGGCAGGTGTCTTCCCTAATGATGTGTCAATAAGCAGAGGTATTTGTCTGATGCAACAGTGTATTTTTCCAGAATAAAGTGTCTATCATGAGTCTTCACTTGTGTAAACATTTTATGTAAGACTTGAAGGCTGTACATGACTGAAAAAGGGTATTGTTTAAAGATGAAATTGTTGTATATTTCAGCATTTGCTAAGAGAGAATTCACAAAGACCACTATCTACCTTATGTTTTCTATTATAGATGCACGACAGATATGTATAACTCATTCCCACAGCTATTATCATCTTTGTCCATAGCGTACACAAAATTGGTATTTAACTATTATCAGAACTAGAGACTATGATCTAAAACTTGACTGGGAATTTGAACTTAACTGCATAATACAACAGCTAGCACTGTTTTGTCCACTTTTGCTATCAATAATGTATAGAACAATTCCAGTCATAGCGTTAAGAAACAGGCTTAAACAGCATATACTGCAATATATTGTATGCAGACTAAAATTACCATACTAATCACTGGACAAAATATCATTGGATAATACAGTTCAAAATGGCTAAATAAAGCAATCTAATCCAAGACATCTGGTACTCATGAGCCTTAATGCTGATGTTGCAATTTTCAACATGGTTTTGGAGTAGAAGAAGGTGATGAATGTTCCCTAATAATTTTCAGTCTGATAATATAGTTTTATTATTCATTACAGTTCTTCATAATAAATTTATGCAGTGCCTCAAAGGAGTCATTGGCAGTTCAAGCAAAGTAACATCTCACCAAACCTTCATAAGATACCTTATAAAATGAAGTTCCTTGGGGTACTAATTTATAGAAGTGGTTCCTATTGCTAAAAAAACTGTAAAGCAGAGAATTTTCGGTAACATGATGAAGTAAACTCCTTTTGTTAGTCCAGAACAGTTATCTTCATAAAGTATTAAAGTATATATATAAAAGTATAAAGTATTGTTCAGTGACCATCTACTCTTAATAAAAACATTCCTATAGAGTCATTTCAAAGCTGTATTACTTTGGCTACTGAGCTCATTACCTTTCACATCTACATAGAGAGATTTAGGTGGGAGATCACTAAGCCAGCATGCTCATGCTTGTTATACTGGTCATTCAGTGCATAATATTATTTATTTTATTTTGAGGAAATAAACCTCCTTCTAGTTCTTGTTTCTCAATTATTCTATAAATATAAATATAAACATTCTAGTCATGCTTGTGTACTTTTGTTTTTAAATATCTTGACAGTCTCCAGATAATAATTTTTTGACACTTTTATTCTAAATGTTCTTCTGTTTCCCCTAGTTGTCTAGGATTAATTCTCATAAAGTTGGTAACATTTTAAATAACTTTCCTCACAGTGGGATGGAAGACATCTGAGATAGATGGAAAATTACACCAAAAAGTAGATTAAAAAGCTGGCCTTTGTGACCTTTTATCTGATAGCTGTCTGAATTTCTGTAAGGCTCTTGATGCATACTGCATGTCAAAAGGAGTTAATGCTCATTGAGATGGTCTGTCAAACCTTTGACATTCTCTGAGATTTTTCACCAATGTTCATAAATTCCATTGGGGTTATGTCATTTAAAAATAGTTGAATAATCCAAGACATTAGCAAGAGACTAATAACAGTATGATCATGAAATTATGTCTCAAAACTCTCTCTTAAAATTGGAATTAAAAACTGAACCTTTCTGATGGATAGTGCCATTTAAACCCAGCAGGATTTAAGATATAAGAATAATAATGTTTAGACTTGAAAAAATTTAGAATATACCAGAGATAAAGACTTTCAGGAGAATCTTACAATATCTAAAATTCCCTGAAAAACAGGTTTATAATATATATATCAAAACCAATGGTGTCAGGTGACTCTTTGGAGAAAGAGGAAAGAAAGAATACAGGCTCTAGACTGAGGATCAATAAAGAACTATCTAAGAATAATCAAGAATAAGGAAATATTTCAGAAAAAAAATGTTGCTGCACAAGAAACCAAGTTTTTATGAATTCTGTAAGATTGTGATTCTGACTTGTAAATCTTTCTAGAAATCAAGTGATCTCGTAAGCAGAAGTTGTTTCTGAGGTGTAACACTGTGTTAACAAGGTAGTGCAAATTCTTGACCTGGTCTTGCTCACACCTGCCAAGTGAACAGTCATTTTACATATGCTTACATCCTTCTGTACATAAAAATATTTGACTACTTTGCACCTTTTCTTGATTCTTTCAAGCACAAATATAAATAATATTGTAAAGTTAGAGGAATCTCATTGATGATAATGTCAAGCTTTGGCTTAAGATACATTATTTAAATGTATGCATTCATTTCTTATATTGTTGCATATATGTGAGAAAACTGTTCAGTATTCTTTAGAAAACCCATATATTTTTAATGCTTTATGATTTTAAGAAAGACTGGTTGCTACAGATTTAAAAAGAAAAAGAATTCTGAATAAATTCTACATTAAAGATCGTTGATGATACAATTAACAAATATTAAGGAGTAAAATGCTTAGAGACAGCTGAGCACCTTTTAAGACTAATAGAATAACTAAAGAGTCTCTCAGTAATGTCTCCAAAGACCTATGTTATTAAAGCAGAGCTTCAAACAAAATTTAAAATCTAAATTTATATTGTAAAAATCTGTAGTTCCACTAGAGGTTCCTGTATCTCACGGATTTCTAGTTTCCTGTGTCAAAATGAACAGCAGGTGTGAGAGAGCTCCTTTTGGACATGAGGCGAAAATACTTTGGTCCTGGTGAGGCTGAAGGATGTGACACACACATCATGCCTACACATTCAAAAATTAAATGTAATTATTTTGATTAGAATAGATCTGGTGTGGTAGACTTCCTCTATCGATAACCTACACATTCCTAAAGACCATACTTCACAAAAAGTGAAAAGGTGACCACCTATTTATTTTAAGTCATGCAGACACTGCCATGAAATTATTTATTCAGATTCTGTCTACTCCGAGTTCTCACCATTAAGTATCAATCCCCTTAATAGCTGTTTGTTTCCAATTAGGTTTGTGTGTAAAACTTAATTCTGTATACAGAGGATGTCAAAATATCCAACTAAGCCTCCAGAACTGGATCCTTATCAGAAAGAATGTTAAAACAGCTGCAGAGAGAGAAAGAGACATTTGAAATCTCTCCAAGAGTCAGAGTTAATTTCCAGTCAGATTACAGGGACTGGAACTTCTTGGATTTAATGCGTAGGTCATATTTGGTATACATAACTGCTCTTCACTTTCCTCTTATTCAGGACTTGCTGAAAGAGAGAATGTAGCCTTGCTCTCTCATGTACTTGAGAAATGTTTTAACTGCTGACAAATAAGATAATTTCTAGCCTTTGAGTGCTAGGGGAGAAGAAATTTCTACTTTTCTTTGAGTTGGAGCTAATGGTTGTTTTTCTTGGCACTGAATTTCAAGTGGAGAACCTTTGGATAATTTATGTCTGTGTGGAGATTTGAAGAAAAATTTCTATCATCTATCCTTCCCTAGACTCTAGTTTTGGATGTCACCTCAACAAGAATGCTAGCTGTTGGCAGATCCCAACAACTGTCCTGATGGATGTCATTCTGAAGTGTGAAGTATGTCCTCCCATACACATTATAACAGGACTCTAAGCTTTAATATTGGATTCAGGAAATCGTGGGGAAAACAATATTGCAAAATTCCCTCTAATATCAAGTGGAACCAAATTTGTAGGTAGAGTTGAAAATCTCACCTAATATTTGCATTTAAGAAAATGAAGCTTGTGATGTAAGGTTGTGATGTTTGCGATTGTTCCGCTCTATGCTGCACCCCACCATATTTATATATATATATATATATACATATATAAAATATAATATTATCTGGCTTAAATATATATAGTGGAATGGTGAACTGTTACTATGCTGAAATTTTTCTTTCCCTTAAGGAAATAAATGATTTAACTGGAAGTTTAGGGGAAGGTACATAGTTGGGTTGGGTTGGTGTTTTTTTTTAATTAACAAACCTTTATAGAATCTTATGTTTGATCTGGATATGAAAAAATAGTGGCAAAGCAATGCCACTATTTAGGGGCACAGGACCATTCAATTACTTTCTGGATAGAAACAGATTTTCTTTGAGTAAACTTAACATTCCGACGGTTTTTAGTGTCAGAAGAGGGAGCTCTTGAACTATGGCAAAGTGTTTCTAATAGTCAGATTTTAAAGAAGAGACCTTTATTCCTTGCATTATTAAAATTAAATTCTTAAACACTTAAAATATTTTCAAGTAGCCCACTCAGTCAAAACAGTGTATCCAAGATGTTAACAGTGCCTTTTAAACAGATATAAACATGTAAGAAAAAGAGGCAAAAATATCAAAACCTGAAACCAAATATTAAAGCAGAAATAGCTTCTATCTCTTTTTAAATAAAAATCTCATGCATGTATATAATCTGAGAGAAAGTATTCACGCATTTAATTAAACTTCTCTGAGACACTACTGAGAAAGGTTATTGTTTGTACATAATAAAACAACAACAACCATAATAGTAATAATAAAACCCCAAGGCTTATCAGAGAGTTTCCATATGTTACTTCTCTAAATCAATCAGTCAGTAAATACATAAATACTTCTTGGTCATCTGTTTAGATTCAGACAAAAACTTCCAACATAAATACATGCATTACATAAACTGGGTCTGATATTTTAGTATTATCTCTCAGGAAGACTTTTCAAAGCCATAGATACAACTTCAGCTAATGATACTGACATATGTAGGTCACTCAATATAGTATTTATTTTACCTGCACCAGCCATCCAGGAGTTAGGTGTCTAGTTGTTGAAGCCCTTCCTATTGGTAATGTAACAAGATTGGCGATAATCATAAAGCCTATTTGAGGTTTTTGGTTTTGTTTTTTTTTTTTAATTCATTAGACAGCTAGCTCTAAATATTTCAGTTTTAAACTGGTAAATCTGGCTGAATGCAACGCCTTTTTGTCATTGCTTAGGCAGGAACTCATCCTTGGGTTACCCAGACCCTGTACACAGGGTTGTAGTTCATCATAAGACCTAGGAGAGATCCATATTCTTCCGGCAGATGCAGATCATCCTCAGGTCTCGGGCATATCAAACAACATCAGAGGCTTCTGTTACTGAATTGTACACCTGCATCAGGTATAAAACACCCAACATACAGAAATTGTGAGCTTTAAAATGCCAGTCTGCATGTATCAACATTAAAATTCCAGAAAAACCTCTTTCACAGAACTTTTTTTTCATCCTTATCTATCAGTCCACTTACTGAAGAAATCATCAGATGAAATAATTCAAAGAAATAAGTAATTTAGTACAGCAGCAATGAAAGCTAATCCTATAAAAGGCTGCACCAGGAAAGCAGCCCCTAGCAAGTCAAAGGAAAGACTGATGGTTGAGTCTGAACCTGTCAGGATACTCATAGTGCATATAAATGTCTGCATGGCTTCTCTAATTTTTGCTAGTATAAGCAGGGGAAATTGGGGTTGGGAGAATATCTGCCCTGTATTTCTAAGCACTTTCATTTGAAAACGTGCCAAATGGAGATGTTTTCATATTTGTAAGTGCATGAGCACAGCAGGGATGGAGAGGGCTTACTAAACCAGCTAGCTGATTTCTCAGGCAGTTCAAGTCACCGCACTTCACTTCTGCAGGATCTGTTTATGTTATAGCTCTTTTTGTGCCAGTGGCAGGATCACGAAAAGCCACACTAGCCTCTTTTCAAATATGTCAATAAAAGATTTTATTTATTTGTAGATGTGAACTTGACATATCTTTTCTTGAAACAGAATTAATATAGGGGCAATTTCTCAAAGAAAGAAAAATGCTGTAAAGTTATATAGCAAAGGAGTCTTTTAAGTTCAACAAGAAAAGCACTTCACCAGGAAAATGAGTAGTCCAGTAGGTCCGCAATGTATGGCCAGTGTCCTGAACTATCATATCATCTATGTCACGTTTTATGGCTTCAAGGATAGCAACATATATATCACTTTAATAATAGATGATAAATAAATAAACCTCAAAAGGAAATTCTTTAATACAGTTAAGAAAGATATTCAAAGAAACAACTTGCATAATGAGAAAATAACAATAGAATTATATGGAAAAATTAAGAATTATATAGAAAAATTAGAAAATGTAGCTTAAATTACAGAAAGAAAATCCTCAGTGGGTTTGCTATCTTAGTGGCTTTTGAAAAAAATAAATAATTTCTCATATATATGAACATATCTACTAGCTTTCATGAGAATAAAAAAAACTTTTAAGGTGTTTGTTCCTGGAGCTATCAAACTTTGCATCATACGGCCCTCTGTCATTCATATGTGCTAAAATGGCATTTATTTAATTCATTATTATGTGACATCACTAGCTTAATTACAGGCACTGCTTACTGGTAAACCGTAGTTTTAGAAATCAGAGCAATCTAGGAAAAGCAAGGAGGCAAGTTAGCAAATCTGATCAGCAATGTCTCCAGTGACCATGAAGCACAGCATGAGAACTACTATACGGAACGGCATTAATATTTTTTCTGACCTTTGTGTTTATACTTTGATGCTCATTCATCTAGCATCCTCTTGATGTTAGATGGATGAATTATTTCTTGCACTTATCAAATAAAAATTCTCTATCTTGTACAGGTCTACCAGCCCCTAGAAAAGTTCAAGAATGTCTTTTTATATAGTCTATTAAGTTTAGTGTCAAGGTCAAATTGCTATGATTTTATTCTTCAGTAGTTACATATTGACAGATACATATTTTAAAAATAGAAAAACATGAAATAAAAATAATTCCTGATATACAACTGGAGTATGTGGAGAAATTACTCTAAAAAGAACTGTGTCGTTCCCTTATCTATTTTTTCTGACATTTTTACCACAAAAAAGCTTTACCAAAAGCTACTCATATTTACAGACATTCCTCCAAAATCCCTTCTCTGTCTCATATCTTCATTATATGCCATGGATGTAGAATGTAACAGGTGAACTAGAAAAACATTGTGCTGAAGTGACTTCCTATATGGCACTGTGAACACTGAAACATTGAAAAGTCACTGTGAACAACTGTGAAAGAGGTAGAGCACTTCAAAAAAATTCTTCTGGTTTTATAATTGGCTATTTGTGCAAAGCACTGATGATTGATAAAACTCACCCACCACGCTGGATAAAACAATCTTTGTAAAACTCAAAGGTGGACATCCTGCAAGCCATAATTATATGTACATATAAAGGACAGCTTTAAGTGAATTAAATCTTCATTTTTATTTTTTTATTAGTTTAGTATGTTTAAATAAGACAAAAGATTTAAGATTATTCAGATTATTTTTTTTTATTCACACGATTTAATGTAATCTGTTGTCTATTTAGATTAATTTAGAATAAATATCAACTAGATAGAATTGACAATGAGTTTTTAGAAGAATAAAAACAAATGGATTGAATTTTCAGATCTTCTGTTTGTCTGTGTGCATGCCTTATATGTCCTAGCAGAATACCTGCTTGACTGCAAAGTTTTTTCTTTAAACTTTACTGAGCTAAAGATTTCCTGCAATCCAATTATTTTTAATTCAGGATTTATCCATAGAAAAGCATGCCAAATTCTTCCTTAGCAAGATTAAATGTTCAAATCAATTTTCTAATTTTAAAATTGTATCAAAATTTAAAATACAGTAAATAATTACGTACTGTATTAATTACTGTTTAAAACTCTGCAGACTGTTATATATCCATCACAGCAAATTTCAGTAAAATAAAAATTAACACACATAGTATTATTTTTTTCATGATTTTGAATTAATTTTATTTATATCTAAAGGGAGAGGGGAGAACTATGTTTATAAATTATATGTAGATAAACAAAAGAAGGCAAAACTTAGTTTTAAACTTCTTCACACATTCCAAATATAGCCTAAAATAAGGAGAGTTATTAGTGTTTCAACATTTTGACATGTACGCCTTTTATCATCAAGAGTTCTATAATAAACTCAGTTCTCATCAATTTCCAAAGAAAAGTACTATAATCACTCATGTTCAGATAAGGTATTCTTAGTGATTTCCTTATTTCCTTCTACTCAACAAGGATGTTTCCTTTTTTGTGTGTGTAATTGAAATGACAAAGAACCCTTAACCTAATCATAGTCACAGAATAAGAGCTCTTGCCATATTCAGTTAATCACATTTTCATAGCCAGGATAATAAAGAAAATATACACTGAAAGATCCAAATGAAAGTTATCTTTCTTTTTGACTAAGTCATGGATATATTTTCAAGAATCTTGCTCATTACCTGTGTCTGTGATTCTCTTCGTAGATTTGTCCCTTCCATTATGAATTGAGGAATTTTTCCATAGCATCTGTGCTGGTCTAGCAGTTTGATTATACGTTTATGCAGAAGATGTCCCAAGAAAACATGTGGGTTTTATACCAGAATCTGGGCATTTTTATACCAAGCGGCAGTTACTGGAGGATTTTTCTCCCAGCAAAGTGTAGTATAAGACTTCTTATGTTGTGGGTCCAGAGCTGGAGGCAATACTCCAGGTGAGGATCTCACAAGAGTGGAGTAGAGAGGCAGAATCACCTCCTGCAACCTATTAGCCATGCTTCTCTTGATCTAGCCCAGGATGTGGCTGGATTTGTAGGATGTAAGTACACATTGCCAGCTCATGTTGAAAACTAAGTTTGAAGTGCAAATTAATAAAATATTAAAAATGAGAAATAAGGTGGGTTCTTTTTAAACTGAAATAACACCACAAAAGGATCAGCTAAATATAAAATATTTTGAATTAAAAGAGGAAATATTAAATTTTCTGATAAAGAAATAAAGGGTGTAAATGTCAACATAAAATGTGCCTGAGCACTACTTTGAATGTTTATATGTTTTTTAGTAATAGAGTTGTATTTTTGGACTAATGTTATATAACCACTGTTCTACTAACTTCAGAATTTTTCCCTTTGACATTCTCTGTTATGAATAAGGAAAGAATGGGTTGCAGATACTTCACATCTTAAGCAATCATACTTTGGTATGCATGATTTCAGAATTATTCATGAGTACACAAAAATATTTGAAAGGAAAACTCCTATTTAAATTTAAGCTGGGCATTACCGAAGTCCTATTCTTATGCGAGATGATTAAACCTATGTGTGTGTCCTGGTTTGAGGTAAAATGAACCAATTTTCTGTTTTACAGTTTTGCTTTCTTAGCTAGGCCTCTCCTAGTTAGCTGGGCTCTGAAATTAACAGCACATTGTGCGGAGCTGTTCCATCTCGCAGTGATAAGACCTGATTGTACTGGGGGATGGTCTGCAGAGAGGCCCTTGTTTAGACTTATTGCTGGAAGAACCAAGGTCAGATAATTTTCGTCGTTCGCCCGTCGGAGGGTCCCACCTTCAAGGAGGAGCAGACAGGACAGGTGACCCAGGACTGACCAACAGGGGTATTCCATCCCATCAGCATCATGCCCCCCCTATAAAAGCTGAAGGATCAACAGGTCAAGTCTCTTCTTCTTCTTCTTCTTTCCGGCTCTTCTTTCTGCCTCTTCTTTCCCCTTCGTCTTTGATGGCTGACGTCCAAGGAGGGCCCTGCCTGTTCATCTGCATCTGATCCTGGCTCCGGATCTGAAACCCAGCTCCTGTCGGTTGCTGGGTCCGGTTTGGGACTTTTCCTGAGGCCTGCTGGTGACGTGGTCGTCGTCCTGGGAGCTTGATACGGTTTTGTGTTTACTGTATACTCCCTTTTTCCTTTTTTTTTCCCTATATTTTCCTGTTTATTGTGCTGCTTATATATTCACTAAAGTAGTTTAGCTTGTTCTAAACTCTTGAATCTCTTTAACTCCTTCCTCTCCTCTCTTTACCCAAAGGGGGGGAAAAGGGAGGGGGGTGGGGGGCATCTGTCGGTCAGGGTTTGGCTGAAACTGCGACAGTGTGCTAACTAACTGGTCCGTTATTCTTCACAAACAGAAGGAAGAATAAAAAAGAAAATATATTCATAATATACACAAGGCAATACAGTCTTGAAAAGTAGACCAGAAAGTAATAGCAACATAATAAAAGCACCTTTCCTTATCTAGTAAAGTATTCCTTCGGGTAATACTCTTGGAAGGAAATTTGAATAATGATAAAACCAGTCTTGCAGTAAGATTTTCAGTTTAATGGTTGACATTAGTCATTTAGATGTTTTTCTTCATCCTCCAAAGATTTTGTTTCTTGAACAACCCTAGCAGTCAAATTCATATTTTTCTTCTGCGAGGGAGCTCTAAAAAATTGCCAGAACTAGGAGTAAAAACTGTTTTATATAGTAAGGCTAGACAACATTATAAGACTGCCTGAACTGGAACTTTGAGCATCTTTAGGTGACATCCCAATTCTTTAAGACAGCAGGGAACCATAAAATCAGTTTTACTCCTTTGATGTTACATTATTTGTCTTGCATTAAATATTGATTCTATTTTTTGGAAAGGCAATTTAGTAACCTACATCAGGTATCATGGTAATAACCGCTGTTTGTTGTTTTTTAGTGCATAAGAATACAGTCATTATAACTTTGTGATTTTGGGTTGTCAAATATCAAATATTAACAAGTCAAATATCAAATGTCAAATATCAAATATTAACAAGTATTTGTAGACTTAGAAGGTGAAGGGAAGTGAGACCAGGAGAAAAACTGAAAAGGCTTGAGCAGAGTCCAGGGAATACATGACTAGAAGAAAACAGGACTGGAGCAGGAAATGAACAAAAGGCGGACAAATATTGTGTAGTATGAGGGAAGTGGATGGGCATTATCAAACTCATGGGAAGAATGGTAGAATTATTGAAATCCAGTAACAAGTATTAATTATTTTCATTGAAGAGGTAATTGTTCTCTTCAGCGTTCTCCTGAGTAGTAGTAGGTCTCCTACTTGTCTGTATACTATGATACTGCTTCAAGCTGTTCTCCATTTGTCACATCATTAAGCAAGATTGAGTCTTACCTGGGAATTGGTGCTAGCGCTGTGCACAAAATCTAGAGTACAAAAGGAAATTATATCAATGCTTCTTAGTCAAATAAACTGACCTCTTCACGAAAACAGAAGTAGTGCCTTCCCTGGAAAAATGCAGTAAATTTCAAAGGCATAAATATAATTTTTTAGATCATGTGCAAGTAGTACTGAATCTTTAGAGACACTTTGTTTTCTATACTATAATAATATATACTTTCTGGCTAGACTGAGAGTATCCTTGTACCATCTGTATGACAGTTACATATACTGTTTAGTAGGTAGAGGATATGCTTACAAGTAAAAAAGTCCTCTTTATGCCTTATCATTTTTTCCATGTTTTGGTGTTGTGGTTTTTTTGGGGTTTTTTTTTGTTTGTTTTTTTTTGGGGGGGGGGG
>VZRU01006495.1:48802-102341 GCA_013398155.1 Pedionomus torquatus | reverse complement strand
AAAAAAAAAAAAAAAAAAAAAAAAGTGTTCCAGCATTCTTTTCTCTGTGATCTGATATAAAAATTGAAGATCAGAGCCGATAAATAACTGAATGATTTTACACTTCCATGAGACAAAATTCTGGAATAGTAATTTCATTTTTAACTTATGGGAAAAGTAGTTTTATAATTAGAAAACACTGACGCAGAACCATTCAACTAATATCCCAAAATAACTTTATCTTGCTACATTAAGTAAGTGAAGTTTGCTCACTGAATAATGAAGAACAGAAATGATTGAAAATAATGTGCTAGTTCTTAATCCTATTGAGACATCTTTTTATGGTTTATTTAAATTTTTCCAGTAGTTATAAAGGGCATATGTGATACTAAGGAGGCATATAAAGGAAAAGTCCCATTAATACTCACAGTCCATATCTCTGAAGAAAAAAATATTATGTATCAGAAGTTAACATGTTACATTAATAGCTGAAAGTATGAAACACTGGGCAGTAAGGTTTTTTTAAATTATCTGTTTGAGAAGGAATTTAGGAATTCATAATACACTAGCTATTTTCTCCTCTAGATTCTGAATGCTGATTGTTTAATTGTTCATAAAAACTTCTGGAAGTTCTTGAGTTAAGGAAGGAGGGGAAGAAGAACGGGAACAAACAAAGTATGTTGGGCAGATAGTAGAAAACCTGATATATTAAAGCATTAGTAAGATGGTTCAAGGAATTAGGTTTGTCAAATTAGTATTGATTCCTGGAAAAAAAAAATGGAGTTTTGATGCTGAACTTACGAATAAAAAAATAAGAATTAAGTACTGGAAGCATAGCTAGTGACAATCAATAGGATTTGTAATAAATAGACCTTGGTACACTAACCTAGTGTCATTTTTCATTGGATTAACAATACCATTGATAAAAATGATGCTGGTATAATAAACTTCTGTAAAGCCCTGAAAACATTTTCAACACAACAATTTGACTTTAAAAGAAAAAAATGAAAAAGGAAGAACATGAAATGTTCCAAGTCATGGAAGCCAAAAAAAAAGGGATATGAGAATGAAGAACTACCCACTGTAGGAGAAGATCAAGTTCAAGACCATCCAAGAAACCTGAATGTGCATAAATCCATTTGACCTGATGAAACACATCCATGGGTCCTGAGGGAGCAGTCAGATGAAGTTGCTAAGCTGTTTTCCATCATATTTGAGAAGTTGTGGCAGTCTCGGGAAATTCCCACTGACTGAAAAAGGTGAAAATTAACCCCAATATTATAAAAGGAAAAAAGGAAGATGCAGGTAACTACAGGCCAGTAAGTCTCACCTCTGTGCCTGGCAAGGTCATGGAGCAAATAATCCTGGAATCTCTGCTAAGGCACATGGAAAATAAAGAGATGATTGGTGACAGCCAACATGGATTCACCAAGGGAAATCATGTGTGACAAATTTGGTGGCCCTTAACAATATTGCCACAGCCTCATTAGACAAGGGCAGGGCAACAGACATCATCTACCTGGACTTATGCAAAGCATTCAACAGTGTCCCGCATGACATCCTAGTCTCCAAATTGGAAAGTCATGGGTTTGATGTATGGACCACTCAGTGGATAAGGAACTGGCTGGATGGCCACAGTCAAATAGTTGTGGTCAACACCTCAATGTCAGAGTGGCAGCCAGTGACAATTGGTATTCCTCAGGACTCTACTATTTAATATCTTTGTCCCATGGGACCCTCAGCCAGTTTGCCGATGACATTGAGCTCAATGGTGTGGTTGACATGCTAGAAGGAAGCAACGCTATCAAGAGGGACATGGAGAGTCTTGAGAGGTGGGCTAGTGCAAATGGGATGAAGTTCAACCAAGCCAAGTACAGGGTCCTACACATGGGACATGTCAATCCCAGGCACAAATACAGGTTGGGTGGAGAATGGCTGGAGAGCAGCCCTGAGGAGAAGGACTTGGGAGTGCTTGTGGATGAGAAGCTCAACATGAGCCAGTAGTGCACACTGGCAGCCCAGAAGGCCAACTGCATCCTGGGCTGCATCAAAAGAAGTATGGGTATTAGGTCACAGGAGGTGATTCTCCCCCTACTACTCTGCGCTCATGACACCACACTTGGAGTACTGTGTCCAGCTTTGGAGTTCTCTACATGGAACTGTTGGAACAGATCCAGTGGGGGGCCATGAAAATGATCAGAGGAATGGAGCACCTCTTCTATGAAGACAGGCTGAGAGAGATGGGGGTTGTTTCAGCCTGGAGAAGAGAAGGCTCTGGGGAGACCTTCTAGCAGCCTTCCCGTATCTGAAGGGAGCCTACAGGAGAGCTAGCAAGGGACTCTTTGTCATGAAGCACAGCGGTAGGACAAGGGCTAACAGTTTTAAATTGGAAGAGGGGAGATTTAGATTAGATAGTAGGAAGAAATTCTTTCCTGTGCGTGTGGTGAGGCACTGGAAAAAGTTGCCCAGAGAAGTTGTGGATGCCCCATCCCTGGAGGTATTTAAGGCCAGGCTGGATGGGGCTTTGAGCAACCTAGTCTAGTGGGAGGTGTCCCTGCCCAGTGCAGGGGGGTCGGAACTCGATGATCTTTAAGGTCCCTTCTAACTCTGATCATTCTATAATTCTATTATTCTATGAGATCAATGCAGTATACACTATATAAATTAAAATATTGCATAGAATAGATCAGAGCCTGAAGTATTCTGCTGGAAAATAAACACTCAGTGTATTTTTTTTCTGTATGATTATGTTTTGAGATCTATCTGAAGAATTGTTTTTAACTGTGTTTTAAAGAAAACATTGGGCTTTGGGATGATATCAATATTGAGTGGATGATTTATAGTGAAAATGTCTTGCCAATCCAAAACACAGTTTTGTACACTTGAAACATGTATCAGTACATCCCATGGAACTGCAATCTTCAAAGAACAAAATATGTAAGACTCATTGGACATTGGATACTGCTTTGAGAACTGACTTTGAAAAACTCAGAAGTCTAATAGTAAATTATAAATCAGTGGAGCAACAGTGAAGTCAAAGATAATGTCACCATACTGACCTGATGAGGTTACCCAAATTTTATCGCTTTGGATTTTTTATTAACATCATTTTGAATTATGTGAATTTTATTTTATTTTTTTATTATTGTTTCTATTTCGAGCTCAGGAATAGAGGACTGGGACCTGAAAATATACCTTTGAAAATGTCACTTCAGCAGGTGGCACTTCTTTTTTCTCTTTACTGTCATTTCCCTAGGCAGTTCATGTTAATGCAGCACTTCATATTACGTATCATCACATATTTCACAGTGAGTTTCATTGTGTTCCACAGATAAACAAGATATTTATGTATGCTGTGTCGTTTTGCCCTGTGTTTTGAAAGAGGGATATTGTTACTTCAATATCCCTTACCAGGAGTGTAAAAGGGTGACCAATCCCTTTCTCCAGAGCTGCCATTTTTTCCTGGGGATATTCTTCCTTTACATCATCCCTTTGAAAGCCTCTATTTTCCATTCTAACGTAATAGTAGACATCTCTATAAAGTCAGTCTCTCACTTTAAAGATATTTTCTGTATAAGTTAATAGCTGTGTCTCAAAGCAATCACATTTATTTTCTGCCACTCCTCTTGTATGATGACTCAATGATCTCAGAAGTGCCTTCGAACAATGAAGATTCTGTGATTACTTTTTCAAGTAGCAATATAAAATGCTGAAAAAAAATCCTTTAGACAGTGCTGACACAAAATCCAAGACCAAGATATAAGACTGGAACTTAATTTCATATTAGATTAGAAAACACTGAAATAATGAAATTTGGGCATATTTTTGTGCATTTTGTTTTTTGAACATTTTCTGTTCAGTTGCTTGTATGTGTATGTCTGTGGAATAAGCAGAAGAAGGGACACCCTGCACAAATTATGCAAGTATTATATAGTTTTCAAAATCAAAAGATAAAAAAAAATCAGATGGGGGATAGTTTTCTGCTGGAAAGCTACTGCATTTTTGCAATCTTTTATCCTTCAGAGCAAATAATCAGCAAATTATATGTTAATGAAACACATTTCTCTTTCATTTGAAACAAAAAGCTTTAGTGACTTTCATAAGCACAGGATAAACTTAATGGCTATGGCATTATATGATTATTTGTCTACGGTTTCTAGCAGGTTTTTGATGATCTAAAATGGACACAGAAAACCTACTACAAGCAGCATTCTCCTTCCCTTTAAGAAGTTTCCACCCACATTATCTTTTTCCCTAAGTATCCATTATCACTTCTCTGTCTCCAGATTTTCATGGTTTTCAAAAAGCACATGTAGTGATTAACTTCAAGTGTCAAGGGACACTTGTTTTCCACTGAGATGTCTAGAAGTGATTGTTTGAGAATACTGTCTGGAATAAATTCTTCCTTCATCCTTGTTTTGCTGGTCTGTCACCAGAAACATCTTTTCACTTTTGCAGGACCAACTCAAAGGCAGAAGATAGCTTCAGTGCGACATAAAATTCAGACTAACAGGGAAATCTTGGCAAGGTGAGGTTGCAAAAATCTGGTGTCATCAGTTGCTTGTGTATCAGTCTTGAAATGGATTTGCTATACTTTCATTTTTCACTGTGTTAACATTTCACATGACAGACCCTCTTTGACACTTCTACTATGAACACTTCCTTTCATCTATGCTTACTATCTTATTGGAAGATCAGTTACATTTTTTTTATTCACACACACGCAGAGCACAGCTGGTCACAGCCAGCCATGTACAAGGCTCTGCCTTCAACAGCACCTATTACAAGACTCACATCAGACACAAGTTGAGACAGCCTCATCCCCTTTTCATCTTGGGCTGGTAGAGGCAGAAGGTCACCAGCAGAGCACACACATGGCACTCTCCAGGTTCACAACCACACAAACATTTGTGGGTCCTCCTAGCTCTAGCATAGCCTCTCTGCCTGCCTGGTACCTCTGCCTGCATCGTGGATCCTCCTACCATCCTCACAGTTTTCTACTTTGCAGGTTGGTCCAGCTCAGTGCTCATTGCAAAGATGCAGTATTCACACAGCATCCCACAGGTACCCCACACTCACAGGTCCCCCCAAATACCAGCACAGATCCTCTGCCCACCTTGTGCCCCTGACTTGACCTGAGGCCCCTTGTTCATCATCTGCTCCAGTTTGGGAGTTTGCCAGCGAATACTCACACACACCCTACACACACTCAGCTCTGCGAAGATACAGACACTGTCCTCCATCAGCTGGCACCAGGCATATGGGTTTGACTTGGAAGTCAGCCACCAGCCATCAGCACTAAGCCCCTCACTCACCTTGCTTCCTCCAGTATCTGTTTTTGGTAACACATGATATTGGCTCCAGTATCCGATGATCCGAGCTCACTGGCTCCAGCCCCAAGGTACCCACAGCCCTCATCTGACTCCAGGAGCTGGCACCCTGTCCCCCTGGCAGCTGTCACTGAGACCTTGCAGCATACACACACAGAGAGTGCATACAGCATACATCTCACAGAGAGTGAGATTACACAGACAAGATATTAAGAAAAGGTTTAATAAGAAGGTATGAGAAGGCAGGACAGACTGTAGTGACAAGGTGCAGGGCTCAGTCAGACAAACACACCAACCAACTGATATTGTCATGCAATCATATCCTTCTCTTTCTATTCTTCCTTTGCTCCTTCTTGCTCCCCTTTTCCCTGCACATTACCTCATCCATTTGTACACACCCACTGATGCCCTCCAATATCCTGGACCCTCAGATTTGCATCATCATCATCCATTTGAAATTCCCCATTTGCCTGCAGTTTCTTGATTGCTCATCAACTAGTGTGACTGACCACATTTGTTTGTGGTTACTTTCTTTGTTAATGTTCATTGGCTAAATTTTATGTCTGTTTGTCTCCCTTCCTTTCCTTATCATGCCAACTGGAAAAAATAAACATTTTAACACTCCACACTTCCTTACCAATTACTGCAGCTGATCAGGTTTGTTCTTATGATGATCTCCCTTTTCATTTGTTGGTTAGGTTTGTCTCTGTATGTTCTGGTTCATGGCTCCTTTGAATAGATACCCTTAGTGAAGCAGACATTCTCCTTTCACATATACTTACAGCCTTTATTAAATTATGTGAAAAATAAGAGAAGATATTGTTGTGTTGTAGTTTGTGCTGCTTCACTTGCTTAATGAATGAAAAAAAAAAACCTATATAGTTTTCTCATATATTCTTGGATCCCCAAAGCTTTTAAGTTATTTCCCTGTTGTTCCACGTTTATTGTTCTGAGTGTTCTCATCTCATCAAATATGTTCCTTAAAATGCATAATGGATGTGTCAAAATGTATTAATAAAATGAATATATGTAAAAATTCAGATATGACAATTAATTGAAAATAGTAGATAAATCAAAGTTTGTTAGAGGTAATAAAACTGTGATCTTAATGTAGGCTTTGGGACCGGCTATCCACACATATAAATAGGCATTGCTCTATTGATTTTACTAGTCTGGGACATAAAATCCAGGTCCTGTCTCCTACCTGTATAGACTGGCCTTGCTTTTCTGTCTTTGAAATGTGGTGAGGTGTATTAATAAAATATTGCTATGCCCAAGAGGTGTTCTGTTTTCTGTGCTTGTATTAGAAAGAAGCAGTTCTTTCTCAAATGGATTGATTGCATCAAATGAAGAGACAATTGTATCCACTACTTTGGGGATTTCTTTTTTATGAAAATAAAAGGATCTGTGCATTCACATTAATTTCAGAAAAGAAACTCCAATCAACATACAGTTCTTCTGGGCATTGAATTGCGTGTTGCAGTCTCTGAGATACTTTATTACTATAAACAAGAAACATAGAAATTTAGCTTTTTGCTATTGTTAAGTAATTAGAAAATAAAGCAGCTTTGAGGCAATAGTAATGAAACTAAAACATTCTATATTTGTCTATTAAGCATCTGCTGCTTTCAGATATTATTGATGGGAATCAGAAGCCATGAGCTCCATCTATATTGGTAGGCATATAACCAGAAGCACGGAGTTTATCCCCTTTCTCAATTTAAATACCAATACTTATAGAATTTGTGCTTGTCTATTATTACTTGACTGACTAGCTTGTCTTTTTGCCTCCAAAAGTCTCTGTTCCTGATTATGGCTCACAAGTTCAGAAGCACTTCCTAATGTATTTAAGCTGTGCCTAAGAAGCTAGTAAGGGAATAATCAGTCTATATTCCCAATTATTACTACCCTTAAGAAAAAATACAAAAAAAAGAAAAAAAGTTTTAAAGTTTTGTATTACTAGAAAATAAGAAATCCAGTATCCCAAAGAGGTAAAAAAAAAAAAAAAAGTTATAATTTTTAGACAGTAACTTGGGCTGTCTGATTCACTAGCAACATCATTAGCAATCTTAGAGACATCACAATGTCCTGAATTAACATATTTCAGCTGCATAAGTAGTAATTTGCACTTCCAGATAATTTATTTAAAAGCACTGATGAATTTTCACAAATAGATCATCAAATATGCCCAAAAATTCTTTAAGTGTTCTTCAAAGGATGACTTTTAGACTTGAAAAATACATTAGTATTTGGAGAATAAAAGCAAAAAAAATATATATTGAATGCCCTTGATTTGGTAACTTTACTTTCCACTTTATCCAACTGTCATACATATTTGATTTTAAAAAGTTATTTCTTCTTTTAAAACTTGCTGTTTCATTCAATGTATCATCAACCCTTCATCTTAAGTAACAGATAACTGCACTAAAAATAAAGAATTAGAATTTTCCCCTATCAGATGAATTAGATTATTTGCAAATTAAATGGAAAACTTTGATGAAGCTGCTTTCCAGTAGCAAAGTGACACAAATGCAAAGGGACAAACATAAGGCATGAATGATTTTTATTTTTTATGACTTTTTGATGAATTTAAAAAAAAAATAGACTGATAATTATCAGCAATCAACATTTCCTTTCTATTTTCAGTTGTGGATTATATTTTCCTTTTTTCTTTTTCCCCATTTTCAAAATTGTCATGAAAACAGTACATTTAAAAGAAAATGGAAACCAAGGTATAAAAGAATTTGAACTATTAGGTTAACATAATTGAATTTTGTATGAACAAGACAGTTTTTCACAGCCTTATATTTATATCAAGGACAGCCTGTCACATACCAGCTCTTTGTGCTTTTCTTCATTTATTTTTGCTCATAATTATGACTGTAGACTGACTGAGATCAAATAGCAGTAAAATTAATACCCAAAATCAAAATGCAAACTAACAGCACACATGCCAATAAGCATCATTGATCCTGAAGATCCTTCCCTGCTCTTTTCTACTCCCACTTTTTTTTTCTGAGGCTTTGAAGAATTTATTACAGTTCAGACTGACTAATACAGAAACCCTTATGAGACCCAAAAGGTGCATCAGCTTTTAATTAGAGAAATTCTTCTATCCTCAAATAAATCTGATGAAGAAAATGAACTGAGTCTCTGCAGATTTCATAGTCCCTTAAGGTTTTATTAAGCAGTACTTGAAAGCCTTTCTATCTTTGTAAGTTCCATTATATCATATTAACCCTGCCACCTTGCCAGTCCTTATTTTGTAACTGCATTTTTTCTGTCTTACATGGTTTTAAATAAGATGAATATGTATCTCAACTTTTTCCATCCTATCAGCATTCTAGCCATTTTGATTTTGCTTAATCTCACAAAAAAAATAGGAATCTAAAAACTGTAACTTGTAGAGGAGAGACAGGCATGGGCACAGTCATTCACTTTGTCATCTGATGTGAATATGATGCCCAGAGTCAAGTGAGAGGAATATCATGCTCACCATCATTTGTTCATGACATTTGCACATATCGTTTGCTCAAAAGACAGGCCTGGCCTGCAGGTACCCCTCCATAGCCCTGGTCAGCTGGTGTGCATACTTTATTACCCTTTTTCATGTCTTGATTTTTGATGCCTTAGTGACTCCCTTTCTCTTTTACGACCATCTTTCGAATAAACAACCAACTCCTAATTACTTTTTTTTCCATTAAGAATAGAATAGAATAGAATAGAATAGAATAGAATAGAATAGAATAGAATAGAATAGAATAGAATAGAATAGAATAGAATAGAATAGAATAGAATAGAATAATTTCAGTTGGAAATTACCTACAACAATTGTTTAGTCTAACTGCCTGACAAAAGAACTAAAGCATGTTATTAAGGGCATTGTCCTAATGTCTCTTAGTCACTGACAGACCCCACCTGACAGAGACCATCTTTCTAGGAAGCCTGTTCCAATGTTTGACCACCCTCTCAGTAAAGAAATGCTTCCTGATACCCAGTCTAAACGTTCCCTGATGCAGCTTTGAACCATTCCCAGGCATCTTACCACAGGATACAAGGGAGAAGAAATCAGCACTTCCCACTCCACTTTCCCTCCTCAGAAATCAAGAGATCACCCCTCAGCCTACTTCTCTAAAAACTAGACAAATCCAGAGGCCTGAGCTGCTCCTCACAGGACATTCCTTCCGTTCCTTTCACCAGCTTTGCTGCCCTCTTCTGGATGCATTCAAGAATCTGACATGCATCTTAAATTTTGGGGCCCAGAACTGCAAACAGTACTCAAGGTGAGGCCACACCAGCGCTGAATACAGTGGCATAATCACACCTCTTTTTAGTATTTAGTAGTTTAGTATTTCTGCTGCTGTTACGTAGGTCATCTCCACTTTTCATGGTATTACCAATGGAGTTATCAAGACACTACTGGCCTTTGCTGTGCAAACATCTCTTCACAATCTCCTTTAGCTGCCTGTGATGTTTGTTTGTTTTTCATGTAATTCCTTTAACCCACTCTGCAGTTCATCCACAACCATGACACTATTGATGATTTCATCAGCATCTCATATTGTTAACTATCACATCCTGTAGTCTTCTGCATGCCATTCAGTTAGCCTAACCTCAAGACATGTTATTTTAGGTCTTTTCATTATACATCTGTAAGTCACACATCTTCTAGGTATGTTCAAGTTATCTCATGCAATTTTTACCTCTTCAGTCTATCTTCTTTCCCCCAACCATCTTCTTTTGGTTGCATAGTTCTGAATTGTTCCCATATGCCTCTCAAGCATTGGTCTTGCAACATAAATGTATGAAACTTTTTTTCTTAATTTGTACGTCTTACCAGCTGTCTGTTGTGTTTGCCTTTTTGCTTGTTTTTATCTGTCCCAGCTGTTTATTTAGGTCCTCTCTCTGTTTTCCATATTAGTTTTTAGAGTAATTACAAACTCTTTAAATCCTTCCCTCTAACATCTCTTTGGGACCCCAGGTCTGTAGCTCCACCTGTCTAGTGACAGGTACAACAGGACTTAAACAAAGCATCAAGGACTTGACTTGTTTAAAATTGTTTTTTTCCAGCTGACACTAATATGTTTTGACATTAGGTATTTTAAAGTTGTCTTATTCTGTACTTCTTAATCTTTTAGATTAATGACTAAGCTTCTGGAAGTTTTCACACCATTTTGTCTTATTACTTACATCTATTTGATTTCCTCGTTTGCAAACTATTTGTTTACCTGAATGCTTTTATTGTTTCACTGTCTTATTGATTGCATATCGTTTCTACCTTTGAAATCTGATGCATTCATTACTCAACCTCTTAAACAACTGGGCTGATTTACACCATCAGTCTTGGGTTGAATTACTGACTGTAAGCAAGTATCATGCTTCTGCATGGATCCATCGAAAACTACTGCACTTTCTAGTCTTCTAAAAAGAATACACATCTAACATTATTGTTTCTGGACTAAAACAGTTATCATTCAACCTACACACAGATTTGAGAACAGAAAGCAAAATAAACCTGCTGAGTATTTGATTATTATATTCTTATCTGTGTTTTACTATATAAATATAAGTCATAAAGATAGTCACTCACTAAAAGAACTTCATGCAATCTCTCTCTATAGCCTGCTAAGGTTTACAAAAAGTTCCAATCAATCCATCACATTTTGAAGCAAAACATTACTGTGAACAAAAAACCAGTCTTCCCTGTGAGTAACAATAGGTGTCTAGAAGGACAAAACTGCAGAATTGCTTAGCCCCAGAAAATCTTATCTTTCCATTTTCTACTTCAATATGACAAATAATTTTAAAATAATGGAATCTGAAAGATCAGCAGTGAGTATGCAGTTATAATGAAATGCAGCAAAGTTGTTTTCAGATAATTTTTAAAAAGTGTAGGAGAGGCAAAGAAATAACTAAATAGCTAGCTAGATGGAAGTTCCTTAAATTATTTATTTTCCCATAAAAGAAATCTAAGTTGTTTTTAAACAAATTACCATTTTTAGTATACACAATATTTATGACAGTCATGATTCATATTGGATGAGATTAAGCGGATGTAAAATTTTACGATAATTACAGTCTTTCAGCATTATAGACAAGCACTCATGCACAGCCACTACCTAATTGTCAACATTTCTGAGGGCTGTAATGTACATGAAGGTTTATTAATGCTCATCAGAGTTCTGACTCACCTTTTCTTCTTTATGCTCTTTATGAAAATGTTTATACATTTTATAAACATTCTCATCCTCTGCTGTGTATAAAAATAGTAGGCAAGAATTAAAAGGCTTAAAAATCAATGACCCGTGATTAATATTGTTGAAGAATTTTTTTACTAACAAATGTAAGCAGAATGAAACATGTCAATTTTTATGAGATGAACTATTATAGAGAAAATCTTACACTTTTCATTAAAATTTATGATCATACTTGATTCAGTTTGATGCATATACATGAAATTAGGGTATAAATTATTTAAAATTTATTGGAAGGCTGCTCCATTTTAGAAGTCAATAATTGGTTCCCAGGTGAATAAACTGTGAGGCCAAGGGCTGAATACCTTGTCCCAGTAAGACATCTGAATTATTGTTGTAGAAAATGGAGTTCATTCCTATTAGACCTTTAACTGTGCAAGTAAAATCATTTGCTGTTCCGCTAATGAAGGAAAAATTATTGGTAAACTAATAATAAAAAATATTCTTTATTCCAACACAGCACACCATTAATGTCATTTTAATTATCCATCTTCCTTAGAATTCATAAACTTTTCAATTTTATTCCTGCAACATATTTGCTTTCCCCTTTTTACATCTCTATCATCCATTGCCTCAAGAAATCTTAGCAACTGGAACCAATAAACATACTTTATTACATCAGATGTTACGTGAAATTTACTTATTTTTTCAGGGTTTTTGTTCACTCATTAAATGCACCTTAATGCATTTAATTAATTTTACTTTTGTAAAAAAAATAACTTGTACTTGAAATTTATTAAAGAAAAAGAAGAAACTCTAATTAACTTATACCAGCTTGGTTTGCCTACTTATTAGAGGAAAATCAGCAAAAATACATTAAAAATTAATTCAAATTACATTTTCTTACACAGAAGTAATACTAAAAAACCTCAAACTTTTAATAAAACGATAATACACATCCCATAGTTTTCAAAATATTCTGTCTTATTCTCTCCCAGATGCTTTGCAGTCTTTGGTGGGGAAATAATTGTATCCATAACAAATAAGAACATATACAACTAAATAAGTAATTTTTTTTTTTTTATTGCTTATTCTGAATTGCACTTATACAGTTGCTACTTGTATAAGCCAATAACCAAAGTGTGTACATAAAGTATACCAAATAAGACTTTGTGTTATTTACAAAGTTATGCACACAGAGCAAAATAAAGATGGTCTCAGTTTAAGAAATACACATAAATACATATACCTAAACATTAAGTAATGTAACAGTTTCTATTCATTCCAATCATCTCTACCTTATTTTAAAGACATAGTACACAATCCTTTTGAAAGCAATAGGATATTTCTCTACATTTTCTGTTCTTAAACATTAGTAGGTACTTATTCTATGTATCTGAGATTATCAAATCACAGGTTTAATTATCTTTAAAGACATATAACAACATTTCCTGAAATAATATAAAAATTAAAATCCCCTGTGTTTTCCATCAAGTAAATAAGTAATAGGTGGTTTGCATTTTCTTTATTTGTCCTTTTCAATATGAAAAATGAAACTGTCAGTTTTTGGCAACCTTATTTTACATTGTTTTGACTAGACAAAAAAAAACCACAAAACAAACAAACAAACAAAAAAACCAAACAAACAAACAAAAAAAAGCAAACAAAAAAAAACAAAACAAAACAAACAAAAAAAATCAAAAAAAAACAAAACAACAACAACAAAAAAACCAAAACTATAACAAAAAACAACAGAAAACTCTTGAGGATGAAGTTAAAGTTAAATGTCAGCTGGTCACAACCCTTTGTTTCATCTCTAATTGTCCTTAAAGGGATTCTTTGTTCTGTCTTCCTCTTCTGTGTTGGGTACTAAAGAATGTCAGATGTGGGATATCATATTAGATGGAATACTGAACTGTTCTCATCGGGGCCATTTTTGTCTTCTGTCTACTCTTTCTTGGTGAGCAAGTTGCTGACAATCAATCAGGTGAATTGGCATTCTTTGTACAAACTCTTAACTTGCATTCTGAGAGTAAAATGTGTTTTACCTTCACAAAGTTAAATCCTAACTTGATTCTTCTCCAACTAAAATCAATATCATAACTCTTAGAGTCATCAGTAATGCAGGACTATGTCTATGGCAGTAGGTTGCAAAAAGATGGAAAGCTGAAAATCCTCTTTGTCCCTCAACTTCTGCAAAAAGAAAAATGGAATAGAGCTGTATGCAGCATTACAAAAACTGAACCAAAACCAAAACAAAAAAAATAACAACAAAACCCACACAAAAACCTTTTATTAATTTATTAAAAACAAACAAAAAGCCTCCCAGTGTTATACATTAATTTAATACTTATAACCAAACATCAACAGGATAGAAGTTGTAATATTATTGCAAGCTGATTTTCACACCATATATGTCACCTCAATGTAATTTTAATGAAAAGAGATCTCAATACTTCATTAATAATTAAAAGACAAATTTTGTTACACTGTTTAATATCCAGATTCAGAAGTTCAGCTGCAAAATAATCTCAATAATTTAATATGTGAAATAATTCTAATGGAACATGAGATCTACCATTTATTTTTGTTTGAAACTTATTTAAACACGTATTAGCATGAAGTTTTAGAGTGCCCAGTTGCCCAGAACTAGGCATAAGAACATGGATAAGAACAAGGAACACTCATAAAAATTTTAGAGTAAATTACATATTTTTTAGCAAACAAGATATAAAAGTCAAATTCTCAAGATGATTCATTTTCAAGGATTTTGAATCCTTATGATACAATAAAGACAGTTCATTAAAAAAAAATCAGTAAATTGATATAACTTGCTTTTATTGATAAAACACGGAATTCAAAAATGTTAGGTTTACATGATTGAGGCTTGGATATGTAGGCAAGATATATGATACTATTAAGATATTTTTAATGCAGAATTCAGTCCCCAGGAAAATTATATTAAAAAAAAAAAAACACAAACATTTTAAAACCAAGAAAATTAGTAATTAAATATATATAATATGCATTTAATTACAAATTTCTAGCTTCAGTTTACAATCTGTAAGTATCTTACATCTTCAGAAAAATTACTGTTTTACCAAATAGAGTAAAGCCATTCATTTGTGGGTTTACACATATCAAAATTTTATGGCATTTAGCCAGTATTAAGAAAACTAGAAAAACACTACGACTGAAGAAGGACAATTTCATGATAAATTAATGTATTTATGTTTCAGGTACAGAATATTGGTCTAAATTCATTATTGCCATTAACAATATACTTTTTGTTCTCAGGGTAGCTTTAAGACCTTGAATTAGAAATCTCTAGCCACTAGAATTTTTTAATATACATAACTGATGTTTTCTAAAATATATAGTTCATCTAGGAGATGTGAAGTTTAGAAAGATAGAACATAAACAGGCTTAATTGGAGCCAAAGCCAAATGTTGGATACATATTTCTTCTCTCTTTCCCAGAATGAATGACCTATGAATGAAATGGCTATATCTCAGATCTTTCTCATGCATCTTTCTCATAGATTTTAGAACTTTCACACCTTTAGATGCTTTCAGAATTTGGAGACTGCTAAAATTATCTCCAGGATTTATTTTTTCCTCTGGGGAAAGTATATTGTTATGAGCAGCTGTTGTGGTTTGACCCCATTAGGCACCTAAACCCTGGACAGCTGCTTGCTCACTCCCACCACAGTGGGATGAGGAAGAGAATTAAAAAAGTAAGCGAGATAACACATGGCCTGAGATAGAGACAATTTACTAAGAAAAGCAAAAGCTGCACACACAAGCAAAGAAAATTAGAGAATCCATTCACTGCCCATCAGCAGACAGGTGTTCAGCCATCTACAGGAAATCAGGACTTTGGATAACTGCCTACAGTGACCTGGGAAGACACACACCCCAACTCCAAATATCTTTCCTCCCTCCTTCATTCCAACTTTTCCTGCTGAGCATGACATCATATGTTATGGGATATCCCTTTGGTCATTTATGGTCCATTTATGTAGAGAGCGATTTCTGGTCAACTGCCCCAGTTGTGTCCTCACCCAAATTCTTGTGCATACTCAGCCTATTCACTGGTGGGGCCTGCTGCCTTTGCACTCATTAATGCTGCTGGCTGGTTTTGGTGCCAGGGCACATTCCTGGCTCATGTTCAGCTTATGTCCCCCAGGGCCTTTTTGATACAGCTGCTACCCAATCCATCAGTCTGTATCACTGCCAGCAAGTCTTCCTTCCTTGGCACAGGACTTTCCATTTTGCCTTGTTGACTTCATGAGATTTCTCTCAGCCCATTTCTTCAACCTGTCTAGGTCCCCCTGGATGGCAGCCTCTGTATAACCTTCAACGTACTGGTTGAAGTACGTTATGACTGGTTGCATCCCCAGCCAAATTTAGTGCCATCTTCATAAAATAAAACAAAACTTTTCTGACTGTAATAGTCTTTTTGTATAATACTCTTTATTACAGGATGGAAATGTTTAGAAAAAAGAAGCAAGCTAAAATGTCAAAAATAGTTAATATATTTCTACTCCAAGTATTATTCATTGCTTTGCATTCTGCATAAGATCACGCTCCCAGACTGTTGCATTTTCTATAGTGATTGGCAAATGAATTTAAAATGAAACTGAAGAAATATGATTTGACACAGCATAGAAAATGCTGCACATTTTATACACTAGATTGTTTTGCAAAAGCATTCCATTCAATCTGCCTTTAGGCAGCTTGAATTGATAATATTCCTGTTAACAGATGCTCTAGGCCTAAAGAGACGAGAAGTAGACTTGTACATACACTGCTTAGAACCACAAAATCTTTAATACGATGCAGTCTTCCATAACATAGTTTTCCATGAACAGGAACAAATGTGACAAAGACTAACTAGATAAGCGTGTCCTGTCTTCCAGTTTAGTGGTGATAAGGGGAATGACTTACTTTCTTACCTAAATGACTGACCTTTCTTAACACTCCCACCCACCCCAATGCAAAAGTTAACCCCTTTCACTAGGCTACACTCTACGATTTCAATTTTGGATTTGGGAATAAGAGATGAAAACAAGACTGTTCCTTCTGATAGTATCTAATGCCCAAGTAGAGGCTTGACTTCCTCACTGAGGTATGGCAATGGGTCCTAAAGATTATTGTGTAAAGAGTGCTTGAGCAAAAACAACTCTGTGATGCCAGGAAAAGAGTAAAGAGCAAATGGCATTCTTCAATGACTGTTTTTGTAAACTACATTTTAGTATCTCCAAAAGACACCTTCCACATTTTCCACTACCCTATACCATTCACTTGTAGCAGAACAGTGAAAAATAAAGGCGCTTACACACTTACATTACTGGTCTTTTGGTTTGGAATAAAGACATTGATGCTGGGCAGGAAATGTGGCCACTGTGTCTGCTCAGACTGTCAACAAGTGTTCAATTAGTGCTTAGCAGGATGTGAATTAGCACTTAGTAAGTTGTGAATATCATCCCATTAAAAATGGGCTGTTACTAGGATCTGCTGTCATAGAGACCTTAAGAGGTCATGAAGAGTTAATAAGGTTTTGATAATAAACTTCCCAAATTGGGTTTGAAACAAATGAGAATCATAATAAAACTTCTTCAGCAAGCATGATGAAAAACCTAGCCTCCTGTCATTAAAGTATGCTCACTGACTTGTTTTAAGAATAACCTTCTACTTAGAGACATTTGAGGTCAATATCATATCTATTTCTAGCCACAATGCACAGAAGGAAGAAGGGATCTTAGCCTCTCTTGTCAAAGGCAAAGTGATTGAAATAATATATTCAGGGAGGGATGCAGTATTTTCCTTATCGTAACCATGAACAAACAAAAACAAAACATGAAAATTAAGGATGAGAAAGAGAGTTTATTGTTTTTCCTATCCCCAATTAAGCTACTTGTTGTAATGGATAGACATGCCTGCCAGATTGCATTTAAGGGTTGAGTTGGGTTGGGTTGTAGAATCAAAATTCAATTAAAATTTGAAATTCTGTTTCAAATTATTTCAGTCAGGGATTTTTAATATTGAATTCATACCATTTCTATTAAAAGATAGGATTTTATTGTAACATTCTTTTATCGTTTTAATTTAAATTCCAAATTTATCTCTTTTTTTGTCACTGATTGTCCAGTTATTATAGGGTTAATAGAAGTGATTCTGAGGTAGAAAGTGACATGTTTTAAGTAATTCTCAGCTGCTGCACAACCCGTTACACTTAGAAAGCCTACAAAGCCTCAAACCAGGACAGACTGTGAAGTTATTTGACCTATTTTGAAAACTATTTCTTCACCCAAAATCAAAACTGTTATTTCTAAGATTAGGAATCGTCATTGTATTCTCACTTTCTTGTCAAATAGTCACATTCAGTGTACGAGATTTGGAATAAAGTTTCACACATGTATTCAGCAATATATTTTCAGGCTTGTAGTATAGTAACAAAGATAGAAATGCCAGAGATTTGACAAGGTATTAATAACCTGTTTCCTTTAAAAAAGTTTAACCTGTTGGCTTGTTGCCTTCTAATATGGCAACTCCAGAGACATGTTACATACTTAAACAGTGTTTCTGTTATTGCTTAAATCAATATCAATAATGACCATTACCTTCACCTGATGTAAGTCTTCATGCTTTGCTATGTCATTTGCAAGGCAAGTTGAGAGAGAGAATCAGATTTCTTCTTAATATAATCTAATATAATCTAATTTGAACAATTGGAAAAGTGAATCATAGTAAGAAAAGATCCCTCTCTTTATACGAGGCAGCATATAGAGCAGTAATTTTGATGAGCATGTACCTAGAGAGCTTCTGACATATTTCCATATGCTTTATCAGTAAGATACATACTGCAGTAGCTAAAAATGCAATATATGTAGTTTAATCTCAGTGTAATGAAAGCTGTTTTGCTGGTTGTACTTTATTTGGTAGGACACAAATGCCAGTAAAACTGAGTGATTATGTCAATGAGCACTTGTAAAATAAAATGTACTAAGAAAACCCAAGCTCTGCTCTATTTTTTAAATATCACATTACATTTGCAGATTCTTTAAATCTGAAAGCGATGTTTCTCTAAGCAGTAGTGCCCTTAGTAATTATATTGAGTAGATTACCATGGATATTCCAGAAGGAATGTTTGCGAAACCCTTTCTATACACAGAAATTTTTGTATGTTGTCACAAAAAAACCCCAAACAAATAAACACACAAACATGTCAAACATAAATGTAATTTAAAATGTCCTCTAGGTTATGTTATTTACCATTACAGAAGTCCATCTATAGCAAAGAATGTGGGAGAATTCAGCTATTTCTACATTTTAGGGAGGAAAATACTGTCAGCATTAATGCTATTTCTCTAGATTCTAGAGGTAAGAAATAGGAAAAACCATTTGTACTGTCTAGATCAAGCTTTTGTAAATGCAGGATTATTATCTTGCATTTTGTATGATATGCCTTGCAGTAATTTTGCTAGACCAACTTTAAATCAAATGCAAAATTTTTTATTTCTCTTTATTTCTGTTTTGCAGCTTTCCTGGAAGCTTATACCCCTCTGATGAAAAAATAATCTAGGAAGCAAGTAAACTGCTCACCAACAAGAAATTCCACTGCAGGTGCAATTCTGAACTTGCTGAGGCACTTTACCTAATCCTGGACCCTGACTGTAGAACAACATGAGGTTGATGTGATCTGCCTATTGAGGGAGGGTCCCTCCCTGAGGCAGCAGACATGGGAGGCAGGGCTGCTGCATGCCAGGCTGTCACGCTGGCAAAAAGTCAAGACTTGGCACCTACTGGCATTTAGGAGCTTGAAGCTCTTCCAGCTGTCCTGGTTTGAGGTAAAACAGAACCAATTTTCTGATTTGTAATTTTGCTTTTTAGCTGGGCCTCTTCTAACTAATTAAACTCTGAAAATAATAGCATATTGTTCAGAAAACTGTTCACTCTCCCAGTGATAAGACCTGGTTATACCAAAGAATGGTATGCAGAGAGGCCCTTGCTTATATTTATTGTTATAACAGTCAAGGTCAGGTATTTTGGTTATTTGCCCCGTTGGAGGGTTGGAAGTGAAAAAGCATAGAGGGGTCACACCTGTAGAGAAGAGTGGATAGGACAGGTGACCCAAAACCAACCATCAGGGTATTTCATCCTATATGTATCACTCTCAGTACAAAGGCTGAGGGATGAAAGGCTCAGTCTTATTTCTTCAGTGCCTGATGTCTGTTCCTAAACTCATAAATCGCTACCTCTTCTTCTCCTCTATTTTAGAGTGGGGAGGGAGGGACCATCTGTCGTTATGACTGGGCAAAAACACAACAACAGGACAGTCAGTAGAGACATAGAAAGTTCTCTTCAGAGGATACTCCAACACTTGCAGATGTGGAAGGGATTCGGGTGGTTGGTGTGCAGGAAGGAAAATCTCTGCAAGACCAAAAGTTCATTTGTGAGACAGGATCTCAAGTATTGCTCTAGTACCCTTCCACACCCTTTGTTTTTTACTTCTCCATGCTTTAAATTAGAGTTGTGTTTACTAATTTACTTCACATTTACAAGTGTAAAATACTAATTGTATAATGGTACTGATTTAATCAAAATGTCATCTGGTTTCTTTCCGGAGTGCAGAGTGGTGATTCTGGGATAATATTAGCAACCAATGAAGCGCTTGGTTTTAATTCCCTTTTATCACCTACATGACAGAACATCATTCACAGCAATTTCCTTTATTATCACTGCCTTTTTATGAGGGCTACAACCCTTTTACATTTTACAGTTTTACCAAACTGCCTTAAAGCTGGAGTTTATTATGAGAGAAATCACTGAATAGAAATAAAAATTGTAGCAGCTGTGTAACAAAGAATTTCTTAGAAATCTGTGGACGTGAACCAACTGTGCATAATTTTCTAAGGGATTTTAAATTAAGCATATCTGCAGTACTGAATTTTAATTAATAGAGCTGACTATTCTCTTCAAGACTCACACCCACAATATACGTAGTGAATACTTGAGGAGCAGTCTGCCAGCAACCATGACCCTCAAAAAAGAAACTGGGTGTTAATGAAATTAAGATTTACAATGACGAATTATACAGGGAATTGGTGGTGGTGTGTGTTATTTTTTGTTTGGTTTTTTTTTTTTTTTCTTTATTCCCGCTTTCGAGGATAAAATATCTCCTCAAAGAGCACAATGCCCTGGGAGAAGGCACCCAAAAGCCTCCACCACATGTGTCTCTTTTCAGGTTATGAAGAAAAAATCCTCTTTCTGTGCCTGGACACCTGAGTCTTGTATATTGGCATCACAACAGGGGTCTGAATTCCCCTCCAGCCAGCTGATTATGATGTTCTGTCAAAATGTCAGTTGTGTGGCTTTGAAACCACCTTGCTAAGAAAGGCTGAATTCCCAGGTGTCCTGATTTGTAAGTGAGGCTTAACTTTATGGAAGTAGTTCGTAGAAGTGACCCAAAACTGACCAACAGGGGTATTCCATCCCATCCACATCGTTCTCTGTATAAAAGCTGAGGGATCAAAGGGTCAACTCTCTTTCTTTGCAGGTTGATGTCTGAGGGGGACCCTGCCTGTTCATCTGCCTTTCATCCTGATCCAAGTGCTCCTGACTACAANCACATATCATCTGTCTTTTCTGATTGGTCAGAACCATGGCAGCAGTATGGAAGATTTTATATTCCTCTGAATTTTGATCAGAGCACCATAGTCTTATCTACACTATGGGTATGGGCAATGTAATACAGACTTCACATAAGCCAGTGTGATTGACTAGCTAGACGGTGTGAAAAAACTCCAAGTTTGGCCTGTATAATCATGAAAAGACTCTCCTGAGAAATTAAAATTCTATTTAAAATAATAGTTAGTTTAGTGAAGGCAAGACATTTCTGCTTCAGTGGCTGAGACAGTGATTCTGAGCTGTGCTGAGTTGTGTGAATTTATCACCTTCATTGGCACTGTTGTGCAGTTGATCAAGTTTGGTTCAAGGCTGGACAGGAAACCTGGGACAGATTATGCTAAGAAAACCAGATTTTAGGACTATTTTTGGCAGAAATTAATCCCATGAGTGCATTATCCTCTGTATGTCAAAACGGTGAGATCCTGTCCTCATTTGAACACATGCATTTCAAAGATGTTGGACTGTGAGAGAAGGATCTCTCAGTATATCACAATAAATGGCTCTACACAACAGAAAAGAATGAAACAAACCAATAGAAACCAAACCCAAACATGGACCACTAGTATAAAAATATATTAAAAAAAATGTATTACAAAGTAATTAGTCATTCTGTTTCACACTTCTCAAAGGTATTAATTAATTAGCAGTATCAAAGACACTGAACTTTTTCAAGAGACAGCTAAATAAGATTTCAATGGTGAAATAAGTGACTGGTCTCAAACTAAATATACCTGAGTAATTTCGAAATCTGAACCTGCTAACCTTGAATTCAATAAGTATGATGGCAGAACCTCTGCCATATTGGGAAGGGATGTATTTTGCAGCTCCTGAAAGCCACTGAGCTGAGAGAATTCTATATAATATATGATGGAAAACTTTGTGCTTGTGACTATAAAGATTCAAGTTAATTGCTTTTTTATTAAGGGTCTGAAAAAGCCAGTAGGTTTTTTTCCAGGGTTCCTGTGAAGAAATACAACATTGTTACACAATAGCTCTCTCTTCCAGCTCTCAGCATGGTACCTTGCTAGTGAGGGAGTCAATAATATTCTGCATATCTTCATTAAAAAAAAGTAAGACTAATTTACTTTTTTCTGCAGTTCTATTTCCTTACTGGATTCTGCAGAATGTACTGAAGAAGCAGCTTAAAATACCAAGAGCACATTTGAAATGCTGCATACAGATTATTTTTAGGAGTGAGCATCCTTGATAAAATATTGCAATTCATGTATATGCAACATGTTAAGTATACTTCAGTTCTATAATCTTGATTTACATTTATAACAGATGATAATTAGTGTGCTAGGAGGAAAATAAAAGGAGAGATGATGACGCAGTGAAGAACTTGATTAGTGATAATTCTGAAGAGGGTGAGACATGAGAGCCAAGAGACTCATCAACTTATACTTTTCTCGTTTTGCCTTGCCTTGCTTCCCTTTTTCCCCTTCTTCTTTTAACACTTTTGTCTTATTTTCCCCTTTCCTTTCTTTAGTCCATTTTAAAAGTATCTGACTGTTTCTGAGTCTAGAAATGTAATTTTTTCTTCATATCTGTAAATCCACATTTTTATTGAGTTTTTTTTTTTTGTTTCCCACATTTTTACTGAGGTTATGCACAATTGCATTGTGAAATTATGAAAACAAAAAATGTCAGACGCTTAAATCATATTTGCAAAGTGGGAGAGGACTCAGAGAAGAAAGTAAAAGTAATTATTCATTCATAGCTGACAAGTCTCTCTAGATCTATACAGTTATTGAAGCCTTTTCTTCCGAGAGAAATATCTTTGGTGAGTTCTGTGGAGCCATATTCATTAAGGAACATAGAAAATATCTTTAGATATCCAAAAGAATACAGAATAAAATTATAAGGGTCAGACAAGAACATAAAGATATTATGTAGAAAAAAAAAAGACATAAAATTTTATGATGAAGTCAATATTTGTATGTTCTTTTTTAACTTAAAGGCAAAATAGATCCCTAAACAAAGATGACAATCCCAAGAGACACAACTATAAATAGGAAATCAAAAGAATAAGAAAATTGTTGGTTGGCAAAATAGAGAATACTTTAAAATATTTTCACATTGATAACACTTCCACAAACATGCAAAAGAGAAATTAACAGAAAAAGAAAGAAATGTAGAAAAGAAGAAAATTAAAATTTCCTTGTAGAAGGAGAGGAGGATTTTTGAGAAACAGGGAGAGTTGGTGCTGAGTGAAGGGTAATATCTGGATGGATGGATGGATGGATGGATGGATGGATGGATGGATGGATGGAAAGATGTTCTACAAACAGACGAATAACAAACAGGAGGAAAAAACTGACTGGATTTAGAGTTATGTCAAAAGCAGGAAAAGGCTATGCAAATGGAGGTTGTTATTAAAGAAAAAACTTCAGGATGTAGAGAGAGAAAAGAACCATGGACAATTAAAAAACAAAAATAAGAATATGAAACAAGTTGAAAAGACTCATGATAGAAGTAGTAATATAATACATACTTCATCCTTTATTTTGCACAAATTGTTAGATTTTTTCAACTGAATGGACACAGATGACAGAAAATATGAAAGTACTCAAAATAATGAAGATTTAAGAGTTCCTCTGTGTATTTCCTGAGCCATAAAGGAAAAAGCAAAAATAAAATGAGAAAGTGAAGGACAGTAAAGTGACTGAAGAATGGAGGGAGGGAATTTGCAGGTGGAAGACTTCAGTGAGTCTTTCTTGAAAGACGTGATTTTGCCCTTGTATCTGCAATCAAGGCTAGCACTATTATTAAAACAAATGTTGAGAAGGTAGGTATGAGAAAAAATATTTTTTTTCTTCTTTGCTCCCCTGCCCTCAATAACTACCACATCTGGATTTGATTAGATAGTATTAAACCTATAGGCATCTGTTTTTTTGGCTACCTATGTTTATGCTATGAATCACTCCATGACACTTGAAAGGCAAAAAACCTTACCAGACCTCTGTCTTTTGATATAGGTTTTCTACTTCTAGGTCTCAGCTGTCACTGAGTATCTTTACTTGACTTTACTGGCTATTCATGGAGAACCCCATTGATGATACTTTGAAATGGGCTTCTGTGAGGTTCTGCTAGTCTGTGAGTATGATGAAATGGGTCCAAATGATCCATTTTCATTTGATGGAGAGTTTTTGGTACTTTGGAACAACAAATATATTCAGCATTTTGTGAGTTTTCAAAACACCTGTCATGATGAAATGTCACAGAGGAGAATGTCATTGTAAAATCACTACAACAAATTTGGTGTTATAATGTGAAAATAAGGGAACAGGTTTTTTTTTAAAGTGTGATTTTGGTGTACCTTTCCAATGTTACTTGATGACTAGCCTTGTAACTTCTCCATCTGGCCAAAGTAAAATCAAAAATTTAGGATCAAAATATTGTGGCTTTGGGTAATACAGCAGATTTACAGATTTCCTGACTCTGAAACACTTTTACTGGCCGACACCTGAAAATTCAGGCACCCACAGTATGATTGTGAGTAAGAAAATATGGTACTTGTACTCTCAGTATTTGACTTGCCACATTAAAATAAGGTATTTGATGTGTTGCATGACTTTCAGTCTTTCATGTATAAAGGTATTTATAATTTAACATTCACAATTTTAGCACACTTCCCTACAGAAAATTAAAAGACTATACATAAGATATTACCCTGAAAACTCTTCAATTACCAATCATTAGTTTCCTGACCTACAACTGAAAATAATCCCTGTGCATAATTTCAATTTTTTTTAACATGTTGTTGAACATTAATTTTGATTGGCAGCCAAGACATTGAGCAAATAAAAATCTTGCCTATGCTCTTTACTGTGCCACAGTTTTTAAATAGATGATCTTTGAAATTTTATTCTGAGTGGTAGAACTCCTAAAAGAAAATGCTTTTTCCTTTTCATTTGTTTCATCCAATGTGGTATTTACTAGAAGCAATTTGCTGCTGCAAGATTCTTCTTCTTATTTTAAATCATTTTGTATGGCTTATAAAATAAATTCTTTTTGAAGGAGATAATTGATTTCTTGCATGTCCTTCAAATCAAGCACACAATGTCTAGGATTTTTTTCCATAAACTTTTTAATTAGGTGAATCTTTCCAAAGATAAAGAGAGAGTTATGATATCATATTCATTTCTAACAAATAGGGAAAATACAGGAATTATGTTTTTGAGCTAACATTTACACTCCCTTAACTACAAATGGTTTCTATGTAAAAATATTTTTGACATTTCATATATATTCTATTCCTCTTCTAAAGAGACTGTAAATTAATTTTGCTGGAATTCCCTCAGTAAAGGTCGTAAACCCTAACATGGTTACGTGGATTCTTAATATGCTGTTCATAATTCTTTATATTTCACTTAAACATATGTTATTTGTGTGATAGAACAGAATGAAAGAAAATAAATAATAAAAAATAATCAAAGATAATAATATAAGTTGTTATATCCCCAGGTGCCTTTTCTATTTCAGTGTATTCCAGGAGTCCAAAAACATCTATTTAATTTTATTTTTACTGTTATCATCACCAAAATAACCTAAGTACCTATGAGGGAAGAAGTGAATACAGTATATCACATCAGGGGAGAAAATAAAGGAAATAAAACCAGTAAT
Source organism: Pedionomus torquatus (assembly GCA_013398155.1). NCBI lineage: Eukaryota > Metazoa > Chordata > Aves > Charadriiformes > Pedionomidae > Pedionomus > Pedionomus torquatus. The sequence goes on along the minus strand of VZRU01006495.1, from coordinate 76,520 downwards.
GTAAAAAAGCTTTAACATGATATAATGTACACATAACACAAAAACCCAATTTACGTCCTATGGCTTTAAGATACATCTCTGTAAAAGGATTATAAAATATTTATCTATTTATTTAGTTCTTCTGATAATTTACATAAGAATAAATGGTACTTCTCTCTCTCTTCCACTTCAATAATCAGGAAACATACCTGCTTGTATAATGAGTTGCTCAAATATTAAATTATTTAGCATCTCTTTACCTTATGCTATAAGGTGAAGGACACTTTTCTAAAAGCATAAACCTTGTGGTCATTAGGCTATTATCTCAGCCCTATAATGTACCCCAAAATCTTTTAATTCCACACACTTTTGTTTTGATCCTTATTATCTTTTAGAATATAAATGGTTTATTATGTCTTACAACTGAAGGTGCACCCACCACACATTATTACAGATGTTCAATTTTTAGTTTTCTGTCTGTATATGTACTTTATATGTCCTCATTCTTTTCTTCCCTTTCCTTCTCCTCATCTGCAGCAGCAAAAGTCATGGCTATCAACTCTGCAATCTACTTGTGTACCTCATGTTAACAGTTTATTATCAGCCCTGCTGAGTTTGTCCTCACCTTGGTTTGTACAATTGCATCTAACTTATGTTGAATAAAAGTTCCTTAGCCTTTGTCAGGTTATCTGATAAAAGGCTAATTACTTTAAACAAAGATGTGGCCAGGGTCAGTGATACAATTACAGGTGGAGGAACCTCAATGACTTGCCCAGTGAACTGAGGACCCAAGTTGGAATGTCCTTGAGGCATCTAAGGACAATGTCTAGCCCATGGGAATAAAGTCTTTATCTACTGCCTGCAATATCTGGAGATGGTAACCTCCAGGAGCTTTGTCATTTAATAAATCATTTTATTCTGATGTTGTGTCTACTGCCACTTAAAAAACCCACTAAGTAAGTAGCTATCAACCTGTGCAAGTATTTTTCACACTGTTATGGTTTCTGTACTGTTGAACAAGTATACAACCTAGTGTTATCCCCTTTCTCCCAACCAGTTCTTTTTTTTTATTATTTATTTTTTTTCCCTCATGTGAAATCAAGCTTTGCATGCTGAATATTGGATTTATTTCCTGCTCCAGTTTCGTTCACTTATGTGGTTTTGGTTTTTGGTTTTGTTTTTTTTTTTTTTTGTTTTCATGCACGGGGGGAATTCCATCAGAGTAATGTCAGCTGCATTCTTGAAAATGTCTGTTTGGCACTCTCTGCTATTCAATAAAAAAAGCCCCGAAAGTAATTAATTTTCCATAAATGAAATATCAAGGTCCTGCACATGCCAGCACTGCTAAGATTAGCTCTCTCTGCACTAAACTGGATGGGTCTGTGGTACATAGCAGCTGGCTCTAGCTGTTCTTCAGTTTTATGGTGGTGGTCCTGATACACCAAGATGCAATTGAAATTTTGATTTTATTTCAGGCCAAAGGTTTTTTATGAAAAGGTTTCTCATGGTCTTCACATTACTTTGTTTTTCCACTCAAGATAACTGCTTCACTCATGTTATTCATTCTATCATTTATTACACTGGGATTGAAGCCAAGAACTATAGCAAAAGTAAGTTTTGTATAGGTTACTGGAGGAGCAGGAAGCAATTCTGAGCTTGTCACCTTAAAAAAATCTCTGGTTGAAGTTTTTCTGATTCATCTTTCTATGCAAGATTTTATGTACATGTAGGCTTTTCATGTAGTCAATGGACAGATGAAACAGTTGATTTTTTGTGAAGTAAATGCCAAAATATGTAAAACACGTTGAGTCTAAAAAATTCCTATATCAGCCATCAACTTCAAAGAGGTTTGACTGCCTCTTATGCAAACATCTGTAGTCTAGAAGTCCAAGATTAAATGCGATGTAACTTCCCTCAATGTCTGAATACAAACTGATAGGGATTGTGCAACTTGAGCTTCTCAATGGCAGAACTGTTTCCAATTTGTTTACATTAAAACCTGTTAAAATACAATTCTCCACTTCCATTATCCATTTTTTGCTTGGTATAGAATATGATGAGTGCACAACTAATATTCTATTACAGATGCTGAGGAATCTCCAAAGACTTGTGTCTCAAAGCTTTACTTGTGTCTAAAATCCACCTTAAAATAAGCTAATATAAAGAAGCCATATTTTAGTCATAAAGACCAATAATCTTCAAGCAATATATTGCAAGTTCAGCATCATATTGCTGTCCAAAGCAACTCATATGCTATTGTATTGACTCATGCAAACATGTGATTACAAAAAGTCTTTTTTAAATTTTACATTCTTTCCTTGGTATGATACTGTCACGTAAGAAATGTTACAGCTACTGCTCACGGCACAGTCTAGAAATTAGTTCATCTTATGTGATAAACAGGTAATAAGTCAGAAATCCCTTGAAAGACAACAGGCAAACATCTGGAAATGGCAGAATACTTGGTTAGACCCTAAGTTAGAATTGATGTTCACAGATGTTAAGTAAAGACAACATCATTTTTCATTTGACCAGGCTTACATATTCCTTTCTACCTTTTTAACATTTTCAAAGTTTGGAGTCCTCCTCAATTTCATAGTACGATGTAATCTCTCTTTTACTGAACTGGTGCTAAAACATTTTAGTTATAAAATATACAAAAATGATACAAAAAGAGATAGAAAAAATCCCTGTTAATTACTATGCAACTATTTAAATAAAGAAGGAATTCATTACACTGTAAATTTTACATATATATTAAAATAAGAACATTCCCTAGATTTCAGGCACTTTAAGTGAAACTTGACTTTTAATCATAAAAAGTATCAAATTCTCTCTCCATTAGCTGTGACTTAGACCAGAGTCACACTTTATACCTAAATGGTTAAAGAGTTCCTTTCTTCAGTTAGTACATGTGGGAAATATAATGCAAAAAGTTTAAAAATAAGAACACTGGTATATTTTTAGGGGTTATTTAAGCAAATAATATTTATCTTTGGCTGCACCAATTTGCTAAGCTTTGCTTATGGTAGTAGTAGTAGTACTAGAATATGCGGTATGATCCTATAAATCTTTTCATTATAATGCCTTAAGGTACAGTAACATTAGGAAAAAGCTGCAATGTAAAACAGCCGTTGCTGGTTGCTGTCAATCTTGTTTATGCTGAGTAGGGCTTACTCCAGATGTAGTCTAATTGCAATCCATTTGGATTACTCCAAGGTATAACTGAACTCACAAGGTGATATTTCCAAAAAGCCACATATTTCCAAAAGTAATTTTTTTCTGCTGGTAAAACTGATTTAAGACATCTCCATCTCCGTTTTTTTGTTTTTGTTTTTGTTTTTTTTGTTTGTTTGTTTTTTGTTTTTTGTTAACTTTTTCCTTCATCTGTTCTTACATTTACCAGCACTCACCTGCATATAAATAGCATGGGTGTAAATTTGATTCAGGGAGTGTAGCAAGCCTGGCTTGATAAGCCTAAATAACAACAACCAAAAAAACCAAACGAACAAACAAACAAAAAAAATGTAAATAAAATTAAAAAGTCATAATCTAGGCTGCCAAACTCTAGGTAAGAGTAGATGACATGTATCCCAGTTTTGTTCAATAAGTTTTTTTGTTATTCAGTTTAAGGAGGCTTCAATTTCTTCCTTTTTATGTTTGTATGTAGCAGAACCGAAAACAAAGGGAAAAATAATACTTGTATATTCCATGTCTTATAAGAAATACATGTTTACTTAATATTTAACGACATCAAGATTCATATCTGACAAGTAAATCAACTCTAATCAATAGTGCTCTTCTTTGAATAAACAGTAAAAAAAAATGCCCATGATCCATTGTGCATGGATCAGTCTCCTTCCAGTTTCTACTATTAGTCATTGCCAAGGTTTTAAATCTGTGACTAATTATGTGAACTGTTTTGATAATGCCTTCTCCCAATATTTTGCACTTTTGTTCCTCCTATTTTTGTCAAGATTTTCTACCTATTCTCTCCCTACACTTTTTTCTGCATTGTTTTTCGTTTAATAAGAACGTTTAATAAACTCAGTGAATAATTTTTATGAACAGGGTGTTGCAATTACACAAAGTTCCTTGTCTGAAATGATATACAGCCTCAGAATCTTTCCAGAGATTAAATAAATGCAAACATGAAGTAGTCAATATATAAGTATGTAGTAAGACAAAGATGTTAGTGATTTTGAAAAAGAATTCTGAAGTTGTTATTAACTATACAGTAGAACTTCTTTGTGTTTATGTGTGGCACTTATACAACCTCAAAAAAAAATCAAATTAGATGATGCAGAGTAAGGTTAGCTATCAAATATTGTTATTGCTGGAAAAGCTAAAAATTTCTAATGATTTAAGTATTTAGTTGCAAAATTTTCCCATTGAACATTTCACTGCTGCTTGTCAAATGAGGCTATTCATGTGATAACCATTAAGTATGGAACCCAGAATCTATCATACACTAAAGCATGAGAGAGACTGGATCACTAAAATTTGATTTTCCCTCCCTCTCAAAGAAAATCCTTTGAATACTTCTTGTAAAGAACTTCAGAATATGACCCTTAAAAAACTATTTACTGCTTAGATATCAGATTAATTATGCAAAGTAGAAATTACATGACCAGGAAGTCTTATTAAATGTTCCCTTCCATTCCCCTTCTTTTTCAATAAGTTGTTTGGAGGTAACACTAGTAGATTTGTAGATGGCTTTCTTTCAGATTTTGAAAGTCATTAGATCATTTTTTCCCAATTAGTCCTAATTTGCATTTTAATTTGACAGTCATCATGATTAAAAACAGAATACAGGAATTGCACCTGTGTTCCTAGTTCTAGTGGCTTTTATCATTATTTCACATTGAACATTCATTATGGTAATCTTGCAAAATGTGCAGAGTAAACTAGTGCTTCATCGAGCACAGAGTGTAGTGTATTCAACAAGTAAAACAATTTTTAATTTGAAAATTTTCTCAACAGCTTTGGACAGTCTGGAATAAATATTGTTTGCTTTTGGTTTTAGCACATGTTTTAAGCCATATCCTTGAACCGTGAAGGACTACAGAATATAAATTAAAATAAAATGTAATTGAACAATTTACAGAATAAATGTGTTTTTTACATTTCCCTCCTTTTGGTAGTTACAAACTTTCCTGTTTAATCCTGAGGTGTCCCAATCCGCATGAATTTCTCTGTATGTTTTAATCTCCCTTTATTGATAATAACAGTCATTTTATCCCCGCTCCAGATTCCCTAACCCATAATAACCCACAGATGATAGTGAAGTTGTTCTCACTATCCTATTCATAGTTCATCTCTTCATTTCAGTTATAATTCTTCAGGAAAATAAGAGCAATTGGAGAAACCGAGCTTCAATTATTCCTGATTTTTGCCTCACATATCCTGTGGCTTTGCTTTCTTTTAATATTTATAGGCAGAAGGGGATTTTTTGTGCAATCGTTTTCTCCTTTACAACCAAATAGAATTGTGTGCCTTCTATCCATAAACAGAAAAAAAAATATTTGAAAATTATTTAAATGTGTCTCAGTCTTTAGAGAAAAGCTTTTATCTTCAGAGTTATTTATGCTAATGATTGAAATCTACTATTAGTTGAATCATTAATTAATATAGTGATAATATGGGGAAAATAATTGCAACTAATCAGAAAAAAAGCCTTCTGTTTCATTGAGTTACTGTTAATGATGAGTGCTTTATATATGAAAGCATGTTAATTATATCTCGGAATAACCAGAGTGAATTGTCATCATAGCATTTTTATATGTTCGCATATTCCACAAGCAGCTATAAGGTAGTGTTTCTGTAGATAAGATAAAAACTCCACAGGAACATTGCCCTGGTGAAAATGGTTATTGCGGATATTTTAAAAGTAATTTCCTGTTCACTCCAAAAAAAAGGAAAAAATGACTCAAAAAGAGTATGACCATATTAAAGTGCTCACATTGTTAAATGGAGTGGTTAATAACACCAAAAGAAACTTATTCCAGATGATTTCCAATGACAAGCTCAGTAAGTATAAGTGGAAATGAAAGGAAAATAATGCCGAGTAGATGTTAAAAAAGTACTTTTTCACTTGTAGAATAGTGAATACACAAAACTGTCTAGCAGAAAAAGATGCTGAATTAGAAATATGAATAGCAGTCAAGGAACAATTAGACTATATTCAGGGGGAAAAAAAAAAAAAAAGCTTATAAATTTGCTTTTATAAAAGCCGACAGCTTTCCTGCCATCCCCTCCTTATTTCTATTTTTGGTGCATTTCTTTCACCACACTGTTTTTAACCCTACAGACATTTGTGACTTAAGCAAATTTGTTAATGGATTGATTTGGTTAAAAATAAATAAATAAATAATAGAAAGCATATCCAGAAGAAAAAAATTGCAGTAGAATAAGTGCTCTTCTGCAGAAACCAGGAACACATCTTTATGGAATTTGATGATTATGAAAATTGCTCTGCTGTGACATTTATGCCTGACAAAAATATTAGAATATTTTTAATCTAGAATTTCCTGATGAGAATATGATCTCTATGCTAGATTTAATAATCATCTATAGAGGTCTCAATAGTCTGAGTTGTATTATTTTGTTCGTTAATATATATCTTTGGTATTTACATGGTATATACTCCTAATGAAATCCAGTAAACACTTTTAAGAAAGTGAAGCAAAAAAAAGAACCATTATCTAGCATTCTACTGAATATTGTCAGATAGATTTACATGCATTATCCTTAGGTTTTCATATTATACAATCACAAACAACTTGATACTTCAGGAAAAAAGGAAATATGAAAACCATTGTAGTTGGAGTGGGAGACAAAACTGAAGCTGAATGAACTTTAGTCTCCATTCAGTTTCAAATTCCAAGCTGTATTTTTCCATTCTTTTTATTATTTTTATTTCTCTCCCCATTCTATTTTATTCATACAATTCCAGAATTAACAGAATAGTGGTGAAATTTCTCCCCCATCCCTGAACGTGTTCAAGACAAGATGGGATGGGGCTTTGAGCAATCTGGTCTAGTGGGAGGTGTCCCTGTCCATGGCAGGGAGATTGGAACTAGACGATCTTTAGGGTCCCTTCCAATTATAACCATTCTATGATTCTATGATTCTAACATGGAATAGGAAACACGGAAGACAAAACAGAAAGGGATAGTCACTGGAATGTCTTTTTTAGTTTTAGACATTCTTTGACAAATACTTGTATTAGGGAACACACATAACTAAATTTCCTATACTTAGCAAATTCAGTCTAAATAAAAGGTAAACAACTAAACGTGTGTTCAGAGCTGAGTTAATTCTGCAGTGACAAGTGCACAGCTGCTACAAACTGCTAAAAATATTTGGGTTAGTCACCTGTCTAAACAGGGGCAACTGATGCTATTCTAAACACCTAAGCATATCTGGCAGCCCAGAAAGCCAAATGTATCCTGGGCTGCATCAAAAGAAGCACGACCAGCAGGTCACAGGAGGTGATTCTGCCCCTCTACTCTGCACTTGTGAGACCCCACCTGGAGTACTGTGTCCAACTCTGGAGTCATCAACACAGAAAGGACATGGAACTGTTGGAATGGGTCCAGTGGAGGGCCACAAAGATGATGAGAGGGATGGAGCACCTCTACTATGAGGACAGGCTGAGAGAGCTAGGGCTGTTCAGCCTGGAAAAGAGAAGGCACTGGGGAGACCTTCTAGCAGCCTTCCAGTATCTGAAGGGAGCCTACAGGAGAGCAGGAGAGGGACTCTTTGTCAGGAAGCATAGTGATAGGACAAGGGGTAATGGTTTTAAATTGGAAGAGGGGAGATTTAGATTGGATATTAGGAAAAAATTCTTTACTGTGAAGGTGGTGAGGCACTGGAAGATGTTGCTGAGAGAAGTTGTGGATGCCCCATTCCTGGAAATATTTAAGGCCAGGCTGTATGGGGCTTTGAGCAACCTGGTCTAGTGGGAGGTGGCCATGGCAGGGCGGTCAGAACTCGATGATCCTTAAGGTCCCTTCCAGCTCTACCCATTCTATGATTCTATGATTCTATGATATTAGATCCTTAAAATTTTCTTTATTTAATTATTTTATTTGCATTGAAAATGTGATTTTTGCCTCTAATAAAACTACAAAAAACACATGAGGAATTGCAACTGCATTAATTACAGACACGAAGGATATTTTTATCAGCTAACTAAGCTTTAAAAAGAATTTTCATGCCATGAAGACTACTACAAATTTAGCTTTTTGCAAAATGCCTAGATCCAGTAAATAAATCTAGCTATTTTCTATAGAGAATTATTTAATATCTATAGCAGTTCAAATATATCTGTATTTGTGCTAAGTAATGAATATTACATATATTTGCTGATTAAGAAGGATAGTTTTCCTAGTACTAAGATGAAAGGAAGAAAACTGCTAGCCCAGGTAAGAGATCTTTCTGATGAGCCTCATTATTTGTTTATTTATTCATGTTTTTGTGCAGTGCTAATTTCTTGATGCACCATCGGTCTTGCATGATTTGCCAACAAGTTGGCAGTTGTGACAGAGGGTGTGAGACCCTTCTTCCATCCCTGCTATATCACAGGCCTTTGCCAGAGAAAAAGTTTCTTCTCCCATTCTCTCTGTGAAGATGTGTGGGTGCTTGTACATAGATGACTGTGACCAAGTAAAGAGAGGTGTTAATTCTAACTGACCATGTGGAAAACAAAAGACATGTTGTCCTGACAAAAGATGAAAGAGCTTATGTCTAGTAAAAGCTTTTTAATAAGAATGGTGCCAATAGAGAAGCTGCAAAAATATTCCTGCATAACAACAAGGATGATAGTCAACTGTTTCTGGGAGGGTATAGCACTGGCTAGGATACTTGGCTGAGGGGTCATGCCAATGCCTCATCCACCATCCAGTCGCAGTCTCATGGCTTTACTAATTCACAGTGACTGTTTGCAACTCGACCATGTAACTCTACATCCACTGAAATGATTAAAATATGTTCTGGCAGGATCACATAGATTCAACAGCACTATTTGTTGCACAACAGCCTGAGGATATACTCTTAGTTATTCCTATTTCTGTCTGACCTTTTTACCAAATATTTTGCTTCTTTTTAGAACTTGCATTTTTACATTCAGACAAGCAAGAATAGGAAATGGATGGTGAATTATTTTGTATAATGTTGTTTTATACTGCATTATACTTATTTTCCTTTGGTTTTGGCTGGGTATTTTTTTCCACATTCATTTTTTTATAACATTCATATATATATGGATGGATCTGTATTTTCTTTCCTGTATTTTTATTTTATTTTATTTTTTGTAGCGATTTAAAAATGTTTATGGAGTAGGATGCACTGTAATTCTGATTCTGGCAAGACATAAATCTCTGTTTCTCTCTCTTGTGTGCAAGACTTTAGTATCATAGAACCATAAAACGGTTAGAATTGGAAGGGACCTTAAAGAACATCTAGTTCCAACCCCCCTGCCATGGGCAGGGACACCTCCCACTACAACAGGTTCCTCAAAGCCGTATCCAACCCCATCCCACCTGGTTTTAAATACTTCCAGAGATGGGTTGACACTCCAAGGGCTGGGGTAATACACATAGACTGTACAGGTAGGCAAATCAAAACATGAATGTGGAGTTTAGTTTTTGCTGGTTTTTTTTTAATTATTATTATTATTTTCTCTGCCCTCATAACAGTTTTAATCTAAGCATGTTCAGAGAGAGATGATTTTGTCATTTTCTCTGTATCCATATGGGTATGAGCTACTACTGACTAATCTGCAAATACGAAGAAAATAGAACAAATCAGATTTCCCTTGGAAAATAGATATATGATTATTTATTTTTACTTATCTCCAGGCAATAAGATAATAAAATTGTATTGAATAAGTACCAAAGAGTGGAATATTTTACATTCTAATAAAACATTACTGTGCAGTTTATGTGTAATTGACAAATGAATGAAAATTATAGAGACAAAAAAAGAGGGGGGGAATGTATGTCTTAAAATGTGTGTTTACAAAACAATATTCAAAGAAGTAAGATCCAATATATTAAAGTAAATAAATTTAAGGCTCTTTACAGTTCTTAGCCAGTTGAAAGAAGAAAAATATGTTATATATAATGACCTTTAATATTTAACCACGGTATTAAAAAAAAAAAATCTGCTATATGGACTGATGACACATTGCATAAGAATATAAAAATGTTTTTCACCAAATCAGACTAAAACACCTAGGGCAATGGGCCATTTCTGACACAGATTAGCAATGACACCTGAGAGGGAGTGTAAGATGAAGGCAGGCTTCTAACGAATGCTGTACCTGAACAGTCTACCAGCCATAGGACAATTTTCACAGAACCACAGAATAGTTAGAGTTGGAAGAGACCTTAAAGATCATCAAGTTCCAACCCCCCTGCCATGGGCAGGGACACCTCTCACTAGACCAAGTTGCTCAAAGCCCCATCCAGCTTGACCTTAAACACCTCCAGGGATGGGGAATCCACAACTTCTCTGGTCAACCTGTTCCTGTGCCTCACCACCCTCACAGGAAAGAGTTTCTTCTTCATATCTAATCTAAATCTCTCCTTTTCCAATTTAAAACCATAACCCTTTTTCCTATGACTACACCTCCTGACAAAGGGCCCCTCTCCTGCTCTCCTGTAGGCTCTCTTCAGATACTGGAAGGCTGTTAGAAGGTCTCCCTGGAGCCTTCTCTTTTCCAGGCTGAGCAGCCCTAGCTCTTGCAGACTGTCTTCGTAGGAGAGATGCTCCTTCCCTCTAATCATCTTCATTTTCTGTGCCTCAGAAATGTGATTTCATCTATGATTTTTTCTGTGTGATTTCATCCAATAACCTTTTGAACCCATGCAAAATTTTTATATCCAAATCATCTTAAGGAATGCTGTTCCTGTTCCCAGCAGATATCTGAACACTGCTATATAAATAAATGCCTCCTCTTACTTATTCTAACCCAGCACCACAAGTCTCTTTCATATTCCCGTACTGCTAACAATAAACAAATTTCCTTCAACCAGCCTCTCCAGACCACTCACAATCTAAAAACTTTGATCATCTTTCCAGCCATTTGTCTCTTTTCCAGGCTGAAAAGACTTAATCTATTAATTGGTCACTGAATGGAAATTTCCATTTGAATGGAAATAATTCTGTATGCTTCTTGCCCTTATCAGTGACTTTTTCTGCCTTCTCTGTCTATTAAATCCTAATTGCAAACAGAGGAACAATAATAGAATATTATATTAACTTCAAGGTACATTGAGGACTTGGAGTGAAATAGTGTGGTTTTCTCCATTTGTTTTTTTTCCTTTCCTGTTAATTTTCTGTGGCTTTTATTTAAAGCTATTTTTGAACATCAGTTTAGATTGCTTTGCAGAGCATTCGTTATAAACAATAAGCAATACTATAATTTCTTTTCTTTAAAAAAAAAATAAAAATAAAAGGTTCTTTAGATGTCAGGGATAAATGACCCAAAACCAGCTTATTACTTTGACCTTGTGGTGGACACTATTAGAGAATTAATTCCAATGAACAGTCCTGACATTTTAAAGTTCAAAAAACTGCTGCTTAGAATAAAAAATTAAAGAAAATTATTGAATACGTAAATTTATGAACATGGATATTAATACTACCTATATAAGTTTGGACAAGTTTAAAGATAACTTTAAAATAAGTTAGTTTTTTCAGCCTAATTGGTGGTGTGTTTTTAAGAGGTTTTTAGACTTAGCTGTTAATGTAAATTGCAGTTAAAAATTATACTTCTTAAGCCGAGCCTGAAGATACGAGCAATAAAAAAAAATAAAATTGTAACTGTGATAGCCACAGTTCCAGTTACTTCTGCAAAGACATTGAAGTACTATCAATGCCATCTTCAATATTTATTTTAATAAATACAATCTATCATCAAGAGAACAAATAACAGACAAATAGATAACACCAAAAGTTAAGCAATCCATTCTCTGATTTCCTAAGGCTCTATATGTATGTATCTATTGGAGAGAGTACACAGAAAAAATTCTTTCCAGCAGATCTTACCATTCCCACCACCATAAAGCAGAAAGAGCAAATGTATCTATAAGGATGTTGTAAGAAGCGCTTTGTTAAGATTAATTCTTTATCGCCACAAGTCTATTAGAATTCAGAGTGGATTCCTTCCTGTGTTATCCTAGTAATTAGGAATCCAAGCAACAAGAGAGGTGAAGATAGAGATCTCTATTACTTATGCTAAAACCTAAGCTAGATAAATAAATAAATATATAATTAAATTCCTATAAAAAGCTGACATTCCAGGGGCTTGTGATCCTACATTGTAGATATTACACACCTACATCAGTGCCCTTAAAACAGTACTGCTTTGTGGAGAAGGTTGCATGAGCTAGTATATCACAAGATCTGTCACCTGCCTTGATAATATATTATAGGTTCAGAAAGTTAGCAATGTAAAATATATCATGAACATGCTTAATAAATAAATAACACTTACTTTGCAACATATTTATTCTTTAATATTGGTTGTTCTACAGGGCCTGTTTGAGTTAAATGTTCTATCTGGAGTGGGAGTAGATGAAAAATGAGGTTGATTGTCATAGAGGATAGCCCAAATTTCTCTAAGGAACACAGACTAACAAAATGTGTCTACTAGCTACAAGTGAGAAAATCAACTGGAGAGATAGTTGAATCCCCAGTGAATCTAGAAATTGCTACTCCAGAAGAGGTATTAAATCTCATTAAAGAAGGACATGCATGTAACTTGAGGAAAAGTGTGCCTAGGGAGGTGGGGATTGATTCTTGCACATTGAGAGAGGAGCTGCATATTTTCTGATGAAAAGTTTTAGGAAGATGATTACTAGCTCCTGTGGCTCTAAGCAAACCTTAAAATGTCTTATATACTTAAGCAGAAATTCCAGAAAACCAACCATTCTTATATATCCTTCAGTAATTTCTAGTTATGGAAAAAGCAGAGTGGAGAAATACTTGGCATTAAAAGGCCATAGGGGGGTTGAAGTCCTCTCATTCTCTCTTAAATCTATGCTTGAGATATAAATTTAATCTTGAAGTTTGTGTTAATGCAAATAATTTATTACTGTTGTCATAAGACTCAGCCTTATAAATCACTGTGCATAGTTGCTCCATGCTCAGTGCCCTGAATTCCAGTCTATAATGATAAAGAAATCATACATATTTTCTGTTTTTGTTGCAAAAATTGTAACTGAATAACAACATAGATGATTGAGAGAGGAATTTTTGTAAAATATCTCTCTATTATATCTGAAAGCCAGATAGATTTAGATGTCTAAGGCCATTTCTTGACAGCAGAACACAGCAGTATTTTAGAGACCTTCAAGCTATTCTACAATAAGCTGACATATCTGCTTTGCACAGTGCAGCCTTGGGGAAGTTTTAAAGTACTAGATGCATTAGAAGGTAATTCAGTCTTTTTACTTCTACTTCCATGCCAATGTATGCAATCCAAAGTCAATTCATTTTGCCTTACCTTGGGAACTGTGCCTCGTGTTCTTCTACATAAGACAAATAATGCTTGGCAGGATGTTCTGCAATTAATTATATGTCAAAAATGCATAGGACAAAATGAAATTTGCTGATGGTTGCTGAAGACTGAAAACTTTCTTTTCAATTATGATCTTATAACAAATGTCATATATCTGTGCTGAAGAAAAAAGACTGCATATGCAGATATGTCAGTGGAAAACTAAAAAAATATGTACAACTATTTCCTACACTTCTTCACCATAAAAATTGGAAGACACTGTTTTGCTGAAGGTTGTTATAAAGTATGCGACAAACACCTGTGTTCTCACTTATCTTATACTTTGCCTGCAAAATATACCACTGAGGGTCAGAGCTAGAGCTTTGTTAAACATTACTGCCAAAAAAAAAAAAAAATTCTGCCAAGAATTAAACTTTTTGTCTCAGTGCATCTACAGTCATACTTACCTCATAAAATCCTCATGCTAATCCAAAAACACTGCAGGAACCTTATGCTCTGGCTTCTTTCCCAGCTGTTGCTGCTCAGGGAAAGTAGTTTCTGCAAAGAATAGAGTATTGTAGCAAACTCTGTTTAGGAAAGATTTGGACAGCTTCATCAAAAATTCTTCCAGTCTAAATACTGTTTTCCTTCCCTCAGCTAGAGTTGCAGCTTTGCTAGTGAGTGAAGTATCTCTATGTGGCAATGTGCATTACAGGCAGCTCTTCTGTGAAGCTAGGGGAGCCCACCAGAATGTTACAACAACAATGAAATTTTCATGAGTGTTCTTTCATGTAGAATCATAGAATGGTTAGAGTTGGAAGAGACCTTAAAGATCATCGAGTTCCAACTCCCCTGCCATCGGCAGGGACACCTCCCACTAGACCAGGTTACTCAAACCCCATTCAGCCTGTCCTTAAACACATCCAGAGATGGGGCATCCACAGCTTCTCTGGGCAACCTGTTCCAGTGCCTCAACACCCTCACAGGAAAGAATTTCTTCCTAGTATCTAATCTAAATCTCCCCTCTTCCAATTTAAAACACTTACCCTTTGTCCTGTCACTACACTTCTTGACAATCCCTCTCCAGCTCTCTTGTAGGCTCCCTTCAAATACTGAAAGACTGCTACAAGGTCTCCCCAGAGCCTTCTCTAAGCTGAAGAGCTCCAGCTCTCAGCCTGTCAGGGCATTAGGAAAGAAGAATTTTGAAATTTCCTATTCCCCCCTTGCACTAAGAAGACTATTACCAAACCATGTACAATAAGCCATTGGGAAAGGAAGTATAGTGAATCTATCTATCTTCCTATTGAGATCCTCACCTGTAGAAAAATATCATTCACCACTGTTGTCGATACTACTAACAATAGACATTTAGGAGAACTGTATAGATAATCACTTCTTGTTAGAATGTGAGACAAATTGTTCCCTTCCTAATACTATGTAGAAGCTTCTGAGTTCAGATCAACTTTGGAATTCTGGAAATAAACCTATATGAACAAGAGACTTCAGATTTTATTTTTTTTTTTTCTGCCAGAAAACCCTGTGAATTCTTTTCTTGTAAACAGTAATTCAGTGAATTCTCTGAAAGTGTCATTTAAGACATAATTTAAGCCTAATTTAATATGTGTTCTGAGAAAATCGTCTTTGGATTCTTGATAGATATACCACAATCATCACAGAATATCCCAGGTTGGAATGGACTTCACAAGATTATTTGGTCCTAACTTTCAAAGGCAAGGGAACCTAGATGAGACTATCTAGCACCCTGTGCAGTCACATCTTAAAAATCTCCAGCAATATGGACTCAAGCATATCCCTGGGGAAGTTGCTACTTTGAATGGTTGCTCTCAACTGCAACAAAAAGTTCTTTCTTATATCAAGATGAAAGCTCTCCCAGCACAGCTGGTACCTATTGCCCTTTATCTTCTCCATGTGGCTCCTTGTGAAGAGAGAAGCTCCATTCTCTTTGTAGATGCCACTTAAGTACTGGAATAATGTCATGAGTTCTCTCCTGAGCCTTCTCTTCTCCAGGGAGAAAAGAGCTTGTTCTATCAGTCTTTCTTCACAGGACAGGTTCTCCAGCTCTTTGATCATCTTTGTGGCCCTCTTTTGGACCTGTTGCAGTCTCTCCATGTCTTTCTCCAATTGTGGGGACAAGAACTGGACGCAGTACTCCAGGTGTGGCCCCACAAGTGCTGAGTAGAGTGAGATCATCATGTCTCTATCTCATCTAGTAATGCCCCTGTGGATGAAGCCTAGAATCTGCTTTGCCTTTCTCGCTCTTGTGGTACACTGCTGACTCATGTTCAGCTTGTTGTCTGTGAGGACCCTCAGGTCCTCACCTACACAGATCCTAATACAAAAAGACAGGTTATAGCAAACTGAAGGATAGTTGGATGAAGCTGGATTAACAAGTCTTAAACACATTTGGGTACTTTAAAATTTATGCTTTCCGTTCTTGGAACAATTGCACTAAGTGTGGTCCCACGGGAGAATATATATCTGAAAATGAGTAAAATTAAAATTATTAGGGAAAGTTCTCCAAAACACATTTAAGAGGTTATTAATTATTTTTAAAAAGACTGATTCAAACTCAGACCAAAGCAGCAATATTCAAAAATCTTAGAAATCATGTTTTTGAAAAGGACAGGAAGAGCCTACCAAAACAATTCAGAATAACTGTTCAGGGTCTAAAGGGTCAGTTAGAGTGAGCACAATTTTGAGTAGATGCACACGTTATGGGTAAAATACCTTAAGATGGTATATCTAAGTGCCAGAGATACACTTCATTTCAAACATCTATATCATAGCAGTCAGAATGGGCAAATCATTCCACCAAATATGCATTTGTGCTTATGGTTTGAGACTTTTTGTCTAAGTGAGTAAAACTCGAAGATATGTGACTTTCCCTCTTGCCTATAGTTCCCTTTGGAGAAGCTAACATCTGGAATAACTGATTACTGAAATCCTGGCTGTTATTAAGAAAAGAGCATCATGACTGATTGCTGCCTTCTGATTATGTGATCAAAAAAGGGGGCTATGGTGTCTTATAACTGATGTATGTTCTAAGAATATTTGATGCTTCTACAGTTCAGATAGTTTTCATCAAAATCAGAAAAGAAAGATGTTAAATTTCTTAGAGGTCCTGATTCATACTTCATACTTATAAGTCTGCAAATTTATTTTCTTTGCCTTTTCTCATCCTTGGCATCAGGTACTGTAACCACGTAAGAATAACCCTTTCCCAGGTATCTTGTCACATCAGGCAAATTCATGTTTGAAGTAAATCTGTCCCTGTCATGAATATTGCTCGCTAAGACTTCTGAACATGTGTGTACCCTTTTGTAGACTTTTCCCTTGTGTATAAGAAAATAAATGCACGTGTGTATATGTGTCTATAAATATGTGTTTTATGTATAAAATCAAGCTCAAAGCAGCAGTAATTTCTCAGAATTTTTGTGAATAATGGGGTTTCATTCCTTCAGTTTAATACAGCTGTCACACTGCAAGTAAGCACATTTTGGGGATTACTTCACCATCACTCCCAATTTCTGTCAATTAGTTTACTGAAAAGAATGATCAATTTGAGATTTTAAAAATTGAAGTGAATTGAAATATTGTGATTTATGTCAACATGTTAATCTAACTTACAGAGTCCTACTCTTCTTTTTTTCTGATTTCATAAATTAAAAGTTGTTATTATTTTCAGAAAATTTCAGGTTTCTATTGGTTACATTCTTACCTCTTTAGACTTTGGAATATTTAATGAAAATATCACTTACATTACTTTTGATCAATTTGCTTTCTTCTGCTAATGTGTAGAAATCAAGGGGGATATTTTTTTTTTCATTTAAAGACTACATAGGAGGGTCCAAATAGTATTATTAAAACAAAGAAGGAGCCCAGAATTAATTAAGTGGTGGATGACTGATTTTCCATAATTAGAATTAAGAGTAAACTCATTCCCTATTTCCAGACCAGTCCAACTAGCCTTCTAGCAGCCAAATCTGTCCCAGAGGAAGGCAGTCCTCAACAGTGTGAATGCCAACCACACATGCCACTTAGACACAGTACTACTCAGCAATAGCTTTACAGCTTGCGGTTATGATTACACTCACAAACTTAACATAGACAAGACACAGAATTAAGCACTGGTGAGTCCATTAGCTGTTAGTATGCTCACTGGTGCTGGTCAGTAATCATCTCTGCAGTCTGAAATTGGAGTAGTCCTATGTGACACCTTGGCACACTCCAGGGGATAAAGTGTGATGGAGAAGTATTGATGAATCCACTTTCTTTTTTGACAGGAAAAAAAAAAATCTAAGTATAGGGGCCACAATTCATGTAGTATAAGCATAATCTAAAAAGTCTTAGGCTACCAGGCCCCTTGAACAGATGGCGAGAGTAATGTTGTCTGTCTCTTCCCATTTGGCCAGGCCACACATTTTTCTGATGGGAATATAGCATATCACATTCAGGACAGAACAGAACCCATGTTTACCATAACTAGCTCATGCAGGCCTCATTTTGCAGACCTATGCTCTCTCCAAATCAATTCACTTTTCATGTGATAATGTCATGTTATTCTAGACAAAGCAGAATTATTTTGGAAAAATACCTTAGAAGATGGTCATCTTTTCACTCTAGACTATTTGTTTCTTTGAAGAGAGTATTCATTTTTAAGGATGAATTCTAGGAACCCACCTGCCATTTAGGGAATTTAGTATGCTTCATTTACAAGATCCCGATTACTGTATTCCACAATCAGTTAATGAATTTCATTTCAGAAACTGAATGAGATTTTGAAACCCATTAGTTTAAATTGCTTCTATTTTAAAAAACAAAATTAAAACATTCTTAGACCACTAAGGTACCTGAATTTTTCTTTCGAGTAAATATACATGAAAGTCAACAAAATATTTTATTATTTATTATTGTCTCCAATACTTTTTCAGCCTTCATTAGTTTGAAGTATGAATGTATTTCTGGGTGTAAAATTACTTGAGCTCCTCAGTATTTCTACTTATTAAGCTCACGAAAGACAGTAAGTTACTCTTTTAGTCTGACACAGGTATATGGCAAATTTTTATTTCTCCAAGTTGCTGGTTAAAATACTCTATGTTGGTTCTGAGAGCTGAGAGCTGAAATTAGGATAAAAATAGTTATTCAGATTTTGCTTGTGAACTTTAAATGTGTACTTTTTCATGGTATTCTGTGTTTTGAAATAGAAGGAAATTGATGACAACTATAACATTGTCTATTGTAAGATGTGCGCTGAGGTTTCAAAAACTTCATAGCAGATAAAGCTAAGTAATTCTGAGGCAAAGGAACTTTGTTGTAGCAGCTCTGGTACCACATTTTTGTGTTCACAAAGCACATATTCAAATACTGCAATCTAATAGCTGGTTGCTTGGAGGTATTTCTTTTGCAATAGAAAGTATTTAACTGCTACTATATGTTGGCACACAATGAGCTGCAAACATTTTTTTTTTTCCTAGTTATTTGCATTTCCACATATCTCACTGGAACAGAAAACGTTTTCAGACAATGCTTTGGTAACAAAGTGCTCATTTGTTATTGTACCTTTAAGTATTTGATTTGGATCAAATCAAATTTTGAATTGCAAATCACATTTTGAATAACCATTGGAAGGTAACCATTTGTTTAAAACTATTTAGAGACTGATACTAAACATGCATATGTACACTATTATATTGGTCAGACACAGAGCTACTATTCCTTTCGAATAAAGCTAGTGAAGTCAGATTGTCCTGGGTTTCATTGTAACTCTACTATGGATTTCTCATCTGGCATGGGAAAACAGTAGTAGCATTTCTTCACTTTATGCCTATTACAAAATATTATAACTTTACTCACTTTTTTTAACATTTTCTCTATTTAGATTGCACTTTTTAACTTTTTTTTTTTTTTTTTTTTTTTTTTTTTTTTCAGAACAGGTTCTGTCTTTTCCCGTTAAACTGCAATGTCTGGCAAAATGAAGCCTGTACCTTTAATGGTAAGCTTAACATAGAAACATAATAGTAATTTACTTGTTCAACCATGAACCAGAGTTTCATTATATACGAACGTGTGATAACTTTTCCTATCTATTTTAATACATGTCAACTCTTTTTTTTTTTTTTTTTTAGTGTACTTTCCTTTCCAACCTGGCCCTGAAAATTAAGAAAATTAACTCTGTCTCAGCCAAACCAGAACATCCTGACTAGGATTCACTGTATTTAACTTAACCAGGAGAAGAATCATCAGAGTTTATGAGAATTAACAGCATGAGAGGACCTGCCTCTAGAATGAGTGTGCAGCCCATAGGCTTGCTTGTTTTACAGGTGACCCAACTCATTGTATTACGTATTTGGGACAAATCTTCCTGAACTACTGGAAGCCCTAGTGCCTGGCCAGCCTTGTCCAGACTGCAAGGGTATGGGTCACTGCAATGGGTGGGGAGGATTGTCTCCAAACCTGCCCTTCTCCAGGCTATGTGTGTCTGTATGTATGTGTGGGGGACTGGCCACTCCATGCAGTCCTAGCAAAGCCCACACTGGGAAGCAGCAGAGGGGCAGGGAGGGTACTTCTGGTGCCTCAGTCTCATGTCCAAGTTTCAGTCCATAATTTCTGAGGTGTGGGCCCCAGATAACAGTGATTTTAAAACCCCAGTTTATTAGACTCAATATACTGCTGGAGCATTGGCAGCTAAAGCATTGCTGTGGGAGTCAATAAGATGGATCTGGGTTTACTTCACCTGTTAGTTTTTCAGCTGTTACGTTTCTGGGGCCAGCCACACCATTTTGCCAGTAGCTGTTTTTAACTTTCCTTGTGCAATGATGATTTATCAATTTGTAGACACTGACTCTGTCAGGATTCACTTTTTGAAGTTTATCATGGCCAAATGCCCCCAGAATTGTTTTGAGACCATTGTCTGTTAAGCAGTACACAGATATCTATCACTGCTATGAAAAATTTGTCCGTGAGCTCATAAATTTTCTTAAATTTCTCATTTCAACCATGCCAATGTGGTATTGCTTTTTCATGAAAGGAGCGGATTCTGTAATTTTAAATCAGTTCCCACAGGTTTGATTACAGACCCTCGCAGAGTCAACAGGGTTCACATCCACAGGCTTAGCTCCCACAATTCTGTGGAAGCTGAAGTTTCAGGTCTCTTTATGAACTCTGACAACGTATCAATGTAATAAAACTCAATGCATGCTTTAAAATACCTCCATATCTCATTTTGTGTTTAAGCACTGTTTAATGGAGGTTTTTTACTTTGTTATGTGAAACAAAATTGTGAACTTCATACTGATTTAGCATGTTGCTTAAAGGCTGCTTTAAATTTTTCTTTTTCTCAGTCAGTGTGTAATTTCTGAGCCTTGCAACCCCTACTAAAAATAGTTTTAAAAGTTCCTTCATTTTGAAAACATGTTTTGCCTTTTAGAACAGATGACCAAAGGCCCAGGCATGAACTGCTTGCCATTGTTGACCCATTTCTGCCATAATGACCTTGCTTTATCTAATGTGCTTTCTTGCCACCTTGTCTAAGCTGTAAATATACTGCTTTGTCAATCATGTTGCTAACAGTTTTGGGTTCAGGCCAGCCATTCTCCTGTTTGTGACTTTGAAGAGGAGATTTATACTCTGAAAGTTTCTCAACTCCTCAGAGGCATAGCAATATATATAGTTGCATGTATGTATATATATGTATGTTTAGGTAGTTAAATCCTAGATCTACATTTGATCAACTGAACAGAAACACAAGTGTCATTAAATGCCTGCCCGCTGGCAAATGAATCCCATCCCTAGCTCATATAAATACACATAGCCCTAGCTGAACATCTTGAAGTCTCAAGAATTATGATGTGTATTTTCTTTTGTACAATGCCTCTATAATATCTCTTAATGCCCCACACAACTTTGTCTTTCTGTAAAATATCACTTTTCATCTCCTAGATTGTTGCAGTTGGAGATTCTAGTATGTTGGGTTTTTAGTTTCTTTTCTTGTTTTGAATCCTAAAGTATTGGCATAGATGACGTATAGTTCACAAGAGGAGCTGTTCTTGGCCTCAATATAGAAATTTCTAACTTTGCAGTAAATAACAGGAGAAAGGCCATTAGGATATGTCTACAAGGCTGTAAAAAATGTGGGCCAGAGAATGAAACTGAGCACTAGATCACAGATTGTCCACACTGCATACCCTGACAGTGTTTTAGATGGAGCTACATCATACATATTTTTTTTTCTTTTTTTCTTTATTATTTAGTAATGACACAAATATGTAGACTGACCTCCATCATCTTTCCACAGTTAGCCCTGATGGAGGTGCATCTTTTATTGACATCACTATACAGGAAGTAAATCCTGAAGTCCTTAACTTCTGAGAACAGTTGGTTGTCAGTCTAAATATGTGTGTACATCATTATCAGCCAGTTAATCATACTTGAAATATTCCCACTGAGATGTTTTGAAAAAGAATATACAACAAAAGATAGCGGGGCACCTAAGTGTTGAAATGCTGGGAATCTAACAGCTACCTGACAGAATGAAAAAAAGCATGGATGGAATTCATTAAAAATATATTTTAAGTAGATATCCTTGAAGTACACAGCTGGGATGTGAAAAAAAGACAATAACTGCAAGTTGTATATTAAACTTAAAGATAATGTGTTCAATCTTTTTTTTTGTTTACTAAGAAAACACATTTTGCTTACACAAATCTATTTAAAAGAAAAAAAGAAAAAGATAAAATGTACTTGAAGTTATTGCAGATCATTATGAATTTAGTCAGTCTTTGGACTTGAAAACCATAGCTGTATGAAAACCATCCACTTCTAATTAATAAGTTGCTGAATGGTATTAAAAATGAAACAGCTGCTTTAATTTGCGACAAAAAAAAAAGGTTGTTGTTAAATTTATAGAGGCAGGAGAAGTGAGTTCAAAGGACTGAAGTTACAAAACAGTCTTTAATATCCTCAACAATCTTCAGTTAGCATATTTATAAGCCTAAGCCTCATCAGCACTTAAATCATGAAATTTTAAATTGCAGAACACAAAGAAATCAACTAGCTAAAAGGATAAGAGGAAAAGTATTACTACTAGTATTATTATTGATAATAATAGTAATGATGATATTCAGACACAGGGAATAGCATAAAAATGGGGACAAAGCACTGTGCTGTAATTTGATGTAAATAAATAAAAAATAATAATGAGGCTCCAATAAAATGCAAGCATCAGAAATAAAAACATTCTAATCAAAATGTAAAACTTCAGCAGTTCAGGGTTTTTTGCTGTCATGAAAGGTTCCTTTTACCTCTTGCACGTAGGATTTACATTATCACATTCAATTAATTTTCTGTGTTCTTGATGAACACAATGAAAATTTAATATAAAAACTGAAGCCAGATTTATGCTCACAGAAGCTAAGTGTTGCTTATTATGCTGCAGAAGCTGCACATCAAGGTTTCCTAGAGGAAATAATTACACTAATGCAGAATGGGCCAGTTTGCTCAGAGGACCTCAGTCTATCAGAATGTGTACGCCTTCAGGCTAAGCATGAATCCTTCAGGTTAAGCATGAATCATACACATTGAAGGCACTGAGAATGCATACCTACATTCTTATCACGCTTCAGTGCTTTAGTATAAAGCTATACTATAATTAAGCTTCCAGTTTTATTTTCCCTCTTTTATTTGCAGCAACATCAGGCTTGAGTCATTTGCTAAAATGTATAGTAGACTTTAAAATGCTGTTGTAATAGAGTGGGAAGGACTTCGGAAAATCCGCGCTACCCCTGGACCAGGACTGGAGGCCAGATGAGGTACTCGAGGAAACCTCAGAGGGGATTAGACCACTGTGTGCAGAGGAGACAATCAACCTCCACCCTTGCTGTGATTCACATTTGAACACAGAGGATTTATAACAAGCCTTCAGGCAAGAATTTTCCCTTGGCTGCAAACAGGCCACAATGGTGAAGGCTGATCCCTCTAGTCACACCTCGTGTTGCAGTGAAGTGCTACATAAAGTCACAGAAACATGGAATAAAACTGTTCTTTCATGAATTCTTTCCTCAGTGAATTGTGTCCACAGGAGATTTCTGATCTTAGGTGAAAAGGTTCCCTCACAGAAAAGCAAAGGGAATCCTTACTAGAAGAGGGATGATTTTCAACTATTTAGAAGTTACTCATCTCTTCTTCATCGTCCAATCTCTTTCCATAGTTAATGGAGACATAAACATTCCTCCAAAGGGCAAATAATACTATGTACAAAACTGAGCAATTATTTTAAGATAGATTGAACAATCTTATATATGTGCTACTCTTTTATTGTTGTATTATAGACTGACGAAGTTTAATTTATTATATTCCATTATCCTCATCTCTACTTACTCCAGAGACAAAAAAAAATAACTTTCTGGCTTTATAAATTCATTTAATTCTCATAGCTCCAAGGTAGCAATGATTCAACTCAGCATAGCATTTTTTGAACTGAACCACAGTCCCAGTTTTGGAGAAGGATTTGTAACATTTTTGACATTGTCAGCATGCTTGCTGCATTTCCAAGTATCTCCCATATCACTCTGATAAAGTATTTTATTGTCAGGGAAAAGATGAAAAATCTTTCAGCCCGGTGCACTCACTGGTTGAACCTTTGCATATGGAAGAAGGAGAGACCACCAATACTCATGAAGTATAGAAACAGTCAGAAGATGCACTCCTGGCAGGGATAACAAGATTCCAGTATGTTTTGACAAGCACAGTGACTTCTTTGTACAACCTGAACTCTTTGCTATGACTGAAAAGAACAGACGCTTAAGCCTCAATATTAAACATACTTAATTTTAATAAATTGCTAACCCCCTGTGTACTCAATATACTTATGTGCAATTATGTAATTTCATTAATTTAAAATACACAGCTATGTGGTCTCTGTGCCCACAAAAGACCTCAGATATTTTACAGTCATGTTAATTATGAATCATTGAGATACACCAGAAGGTTTGTAAAACAAACTGCTGTGGTTTTATTACAACAGTTAGCTGACCCATCACACAATAAATACATTTCATGGGTAGAGGACATTAGAACATTTCCATGGGTTCTATCAAATTACTGTTTGCCTTTCAGAATAAGATTAAGCAACTGTTGAATCCAGATAACAACAAAGCTATTTTCAAGACAGGAAACCAGACGGGACCAATAAACCCATGGACTGGATACTATTTCACAAATACTCAATGACAGAGAAATTGATTGGGATTTTTGCATGGGGAATTAGCTTTCTCAAACAGAATGGTCAGCTGCTGGCTGGGTGGTGACAGAAGTCTATGTTGCAATCTCCAGCTGGAGTGTAACTGTCTGCTCTGTCTGGGTGTCTCAAGTACCCCAAGAACTCCCACATGACACTGAATGCTTTTCTGTAGTTACCTGAAAGCTTTCGGTGAGGGATAATTTAAGTGTTTAAAGTTAGATGTTCAGAGGCATTTTAGATGTCATGAGATATCCTTCCTGATTTGAAGATGCAACTTCATGGATCTCCCATAGATCCTGTGTCAGTTATGCTAGGTTTATGCAAATATCTCAAGCATTCTATTAGCATCTAAAATAGCTGGAAGTATATATATTTAGACATTAATTACTTTCTTACTTTTATACATATAAATATAGTTGCATATAATCTGATACTGAGAAATGTTGTGAGGGATTCAGTTCTTCCCTCCAGTGGCTTCAGTTCATCTGAACTATTTTTGACCTCTGTGTCAGAATGAAATGAACCCAGTCCTAAAAATGCTGTTTTTTTCCAGCACTTTAGCACTAAAGACGACCCTGTGTCTTGACAGACAGGGCATTTAATCTCACAGGTTTTAATAACATGAACGAATGTTGAATTGCTTTAGGCAGTATACATATCTTTTACAGACTCTGGAAAACATAAGAATTTCCAGACTGCCCTGAAGGAAATGGTATTTCAACAGTGTAGCAGCAACATAGGTCAGTGAAAAACCTCATAGGAAAGAGAGATGAATGTATTTTGAAACACAACTGATTTCAGTTTCTCACACTCTCATACTCACAAGCCCCAAGACACATGTAAGCAGTTTGCAAGCATGCAGGCATGACTCTCATATCCCAATAATCTGTGCAGGGTTGCTTGTAACAACATGGAGGAGCCAGGATGTTAGGTATTAAGTGCCTCCCTACACTTCCTGGGTTCTTCCTGGGTGTTTGCTGGTTTTGGATATGACTCATCACCCTTCAGGAGCTGACAGTGATTAATCTTCCTCTGCTGCCCCGCTTCTGTGAGTCATCAAGACTGAGTCCCAATACCTGTCCTTGTCCTTGTCCCTGTCCCTTGCAGGATTTAGTCCTTGCAATTTCAGGTAGTGTTATGTTTCTCCAGACTGTGGCTGCTCCTTCTTTGTTCTTCCTTTGATGTCAGAGACACCCATTTGATGCCAAAGACATGCTGTGCCTTACAGGATACCACCACCACGTAGAAATGTCACCACTACGCTGGCCTGGGCACCAGTAAAAGGAGACCTGGGTCCGCTCAGAAACCCAAAGACTAGAGCCAGTGGCCAGGCAAGACCTGGAGATGGGTTCTCAGTGTGAAGTTGGCAGTGAGGCTGCTGCATGGGGACTGACTAGGCATCTGACCTCAGTGCCTGGAAAGGTCATGGAACAGGTCATCCTGAGTACCATTTTGCTGCGCATGAAGGACAACCAAGCAATCGGGCAGTCAACAAGGGTTCATGAGAGGCCGGTCCTGCTTGACAAACCTGATCTCCTTCTGCAGCAAAATTACCCACTTGGTGGATGAGGGAAAGGCTGTAGATGTTGTTTACCTGAACATTAGTAAGGCCTTTGATACAGTTTCCCACAACATTCTCCTGGAGAACTTGCTGCCCATGACTTAGATGGGAATATTCTTTGTTCAGTGAAAAACTGTCTGGAGGGCTGAGCCCAGAGAGCACTGGTGAATGGTGTTAAACTTAGTTGGAGGCCTGGTGTTCTGTGGGGGTTGGTATTGGGGCTGGTTCTCTTTATCATTTTTATCAATGATCTGGACGAGGCAATTGAGTGCTCCTAAGTAAGTTTGCAGATGACACCAGGGGAGGTGGGAGTGTTGATCTGCTGAAGGGTAGAAAGGCTTTTCAGAGGAGTCTGGACAGGCTGGATCAGTGGTCTGAGGCCAGTGGTCTGAGGTTCAATAAAGCCAAGTGCTGGATACTACACTAGGGTCACAACAACCCCATGCAGTGCTACAGGCTTAGGGAAAAGTGGCTGGAGAGCTGTCTGTTGAAAAAAGCACCTGGGGGTGTTAGCCAACAGCCAGTAGTGTATCCAGGTGGCCAAGAAGGCCAAAGAGCATCCTGGCCTGTATCAGGAACAGTGTGCTAAGTAGTGATTAACCCATTCTACTTGGTACTGGTGAGGCCCCACCTCAAGTACTGTGTCCAGTTTTGGGCTCTTTACCACGAAAAAGGCATTGAGGTAGGTCCTGGAGCAGGTCCACAGAAGGACAATGAAGGTGGTGAGAGGTTTGGAGAACAGTTCTTATGAGGAGTGACTAAGGGAGCTGAGGTTGTTTAGCCTGGAGAAAAGGAGACTGAGGGGAGATGTTCTTGATGCATACAACTACCAGAAAGGAGGTGGGGGTTGGTCTCTTCTCCCAAGTAACAGGTGATAAGGACAAGAGGAAATGGCCTCAAATTGCACCAGGGGAGGATGAGATTAGATATTAGGAAAAATGTCTTCACTGAAAGGATTGTCAAGCATTAGAACAGGCTACCAAAGGAAGTGGTTAAGTCACCGTCCCTGGCACTATTTAAAAGACAGATGGACATAGTACTTAGAGATATGGATAGTAACATTTTTTTGTCAGTGTTAAGTTGATGGTTGGACTAGATGATCTGAAAGGACCCTTCCAACCTAGGCAATGCTATGATTCTATTATTCTATGATCAGCCAGTTGGTGGTGAACAATTGTTTTCATTTACATCACTTATATTTCTTGGCTTTATTTCTTTGTCTTTATTATTTTCCTTCTCATTATATTATTATAAACTTTTTTTTTTTTTAATGTCAGCTCATGAGTTTCCTCAGTTTTACCCTTCCAATTCTCTTCCTTCATCCCTCTGGGGAAAGTGAGCAAGCAGCTGTGTGGTCTTAGTTGTTGCCTGCAGTTAAACCACACAACCTATTAAAGCTAACCTTTTTTTT